>LQNS02276929.1:6128589-6157671 GCA_001587735.2 Parhyale hawaiensis | reverse complement strand
AAAAATACAACTAATAAGATAGGAGAAAATTCAGATTTCAAAAGGCGAAAAAAAAAGTTGAGTACCTTGGAATCTTTTTCTTCAGTATTAGATAGGGGAAAAATGAGGAAGCCAGCGGGGATTTTCCTGAAGGGTTAACTTACTGCCGTCAAATATCGCACACGTGCACCAGTCATTAAAAACCCAATATGCCGTCATTTACAATGACGGCTCGGAACACTAGTCTATAATACGACTTGTGACTAATCTCTTGGCCTCAGGCCAGGTCTTTTTAATTGTTTATAGGCCCGAAATTTTTAAAAATAAATCTTTGGGAACCTGTACCGTGGTTTACTGTCAATGGAATTCCACGTGTCCAGTTAGACAGAGGGAATTATAAATATAATCCACGGGTCACTTAGACATGGGAAGCTTCAGTAATTATTATCAGCGAAAGGATGGCCGTATAAGATATCATACATGGAATCTCGGTGTTGTTTGTGATGTTGTCGGGGAATTGCCATGATACAATGCGAAGGTTTCACTGATCTATATGAAGCGCCTTAAGCCAGACCGTGAAAGCTTCACGGGTGCTGCTAGTTTATAGGCCTATAAATATTCTACGGGTCCAATGATACGCGGAGGTCAGCAATTCTGTGCGGCTGGGCAAGGTCTTTTTAATAATTTTAGACCACTGGGATCTTCTGAATGAACGGGTTAGGACCTGAAAAATTTTAATGTGGGGGCGGGCACTAGGAGTGCTAGCAAAATTCAAGGGAGGGGAGGGGCAGCGAGACACAAAAGCTAGGCCCTAAGCAGTACATTTTTTCAAGGTATCATTTCCAGTGAAGGGTGCTTGTAACTTTTTGGGGAGGGAGTGTGTCCCCACGATCCTCCCCTGGCTACTCCTCTGATGGGAACTATGGATATTATCAACCAAGAGGATGGACATAATATATCACACATCAAGTCCCAGTGTAGAAGAACAAGTGTGGTGTCTCCATGCTAAAATATGAAAGTTTTACGGGTCCAGCTAGTAATATTAACTAGCTGGACCCGTGAAACTTTCACGGCTTTGCATGGCCTTTCAGAGAGCGCCGTAAAACGTTCATATTTTAGCATGTAACACCACACCACACTCCATTCCTAAAAAGTTACACTCACCCTTCACTGGACATGAGGCCTTGAACAAATGCACAGCTTAATGCCTAGCTTTTGTGTCTCGCTGCCCACCCCTCCCCCCTTCCCTGAATTTTGGTAACGCTCATACCACTTATAAGTTGATATGTGGGTAGGTTTCCGAGAGGAACATTTTCAACAACAAGGCATCTGTTAACACGGTAAATACTTTGAAAACGTTCCTCTCTGAAGCCTACCCACATATCAACTTCAAATTTTCGTACAAAAAACACATTTACCATAGGGTCCTACTTCAAATTTAAAGACAAGCCACCCACAACACTTTTGTCCAGTGTTATCTACGTCTACCGATGCCAGGCCTGCAGCGCCTCATACGTGGGTAGCACTGGACAACACTTCAAAACCCGTATTGACGAACACTTAGGTGTATCCATCCAGTCGTACCGGTTTACAACTCGCGAAGCCCTCACATTGAGCCCCTCGCCTACATGCTGAACAAAACTACCATCCTATCAGCAGGAATGATTTTTCCATCATAGACTCTTCCAATCCCATCCCTAGCCTCAACATCATGACCACGGCTGTACCGCTCTATACAGTATATACCTAACCTGAATTCTGCCGACTGTACAGGAGCTGAGGTCCGGCCCCTGCGCGTGGCTCCGTCCATTTGCCTTTAAGACTTTCCCCCAATAACACCTACGCTCCCCTTACCGAGTAACAATAAGGAATTTTTTATATATTGATCGTAGCCTAGGTTTGTTTTTCTTCTGAAGATGGGATTTTTCATCCTGAAACGTTAAGTTTTAATCTCGTCGACTCCTATTTAATATTAGAAAAAGTACTTTCAGCGACATGAATCAAATTTTTTTATTGTGCTGAGTTTTGTATTATATTGGCAGGGTATTGCACATCAAGTGTAAAGCAGCCACGGGTCCCGCAGTAGAATAGAAATAATCAAAAATACCGATGAAAAATGGAAAGTTTAAAAATATGAAAGTGTATATTTTGTTATCTTTAGACGATGCGAAACAAAGGATAGCGAAGGCGTGTGAACATAGAAGAAAAAGCAATGAGAAAAGTACCTCCCAAAAGCTTCTGGGAACGGCAGCTTCTGCACTGTGTAACCCGCAAAAACACACGTGCCTTGGCTGTCGTGTTAGAAAGCGACAAGTTGAGAGACTGCCGATAGTAACTCGATCATTAGGCTATCGCACGCAAACAGACTACAATGCAAAGAATCACGGAGAGATTTTATTTCTGACCTCGTCATCGACACGATAGCACACAGAAAGTTTTTCACACATAGTTGAAGTTCTTTCAGTCTGGGAGTAAAGGTAAAATTACAGTTTCAATTTAAGACCAATCCCGAAAATAGCTTGTGCAGCTACTGTGAGGAAACTGGACGTTACTGAAAACCATTCATAAGTTCCCTTAATAATTGCAGAGTATTGTAGATCCCTGATTCTATATTATTTGTCCTACTGAGTGCTCGCTCCCTTCGCATTTGTAACGTTATCATCTACTCCAAGTTTCCAGGTACGTACAAATACTTGTCATGGATAATCGATTGATACAAAATTTTTAGCTTTATTTCAAATGTACGTTTATTATTGCTTTATGTCATAAATACCGCATCAGGTAGTGTGCAATGATTCCGAGATTATTTAGAGTAGATGAGATAGGCGGCAGTAGACGAACTATGAGGTCCATTCCCAAAGAGATACCGGAACTCACGCCCCGGCTCTCTATGAGCTAATGCCATTATGTTAGTGTTAGTAGCATGTAGAGGACTAGGGAAACGAGAGGAGAAAAAATGGAAAACGAAAGAAAAAAGAGAGAAAAAAGAAGGGGAGAAGAACCTCAGCCAAAGAGATGATCATGAATGCACGCACTTATGATCGATAGCCGCTGGTATGCAGAGCTTAAACATATAGATGGAGCGGGAGGGAGAAGAAGTCGGCTTAAGATGAACTGGGAAGCTTTGGCCGTTAAGTGCTTGAGAATAGTGGAGGAGGAATTATTAGCTATGGAGGATGTCTCTCCCAAAGTATGTCAAGACGATTTTTAAACGAGTTGACTGACTCCGAACCAACAACATCGAGAGGGAGTCCCTTCCAAATGCAGACTACGAAATAGGAAAAGAACTGCTGACTTATGGCTGTTCTTCGAGCTTTATGCTTTAGTTTTTGACCGTTGTTTCGTAAGCGATCATTAAGGTCTCTTTCAAAAATTTCGTTGTAGGTACATCGTTGAAGCCATTCATGTTCTTGATTGTTTCTATAATTTGCCCCCTAGGTCGTCTTTGCTCGAGAGATATCAAACCCAATTCTTTTAGGTGACGTTCATACAGTACGTTGCTCTGCGTTGGACTCTTTCCAAGTTATTGATATATAAACAGAGATGCGGCGAACAGAACTCAACAGCAAATTCTACTAACGCCTCGTACAAGGGAACGATGATGTCCTTACAGTATATACAAAGTTTCTGGTGCTGAATCCCAGCACTCTGCTTGCCATTTTCACATTCATGTCAACTTGCTGACTCTTTTGTAGCTTGTTTGTAATAGTGATTCCCAAGTCACGTTGTTGGGTGACAGTAGCCAATTCCATCCCATTCATTTTCAGTGGGGTGGAAGGGTTCACCAGCCCTACGTGCATTACTGAGAATTTGTTGACATTAAAGTTCATCTGCCACGTTGCGCTCCATTCCATGAGGCGGTCAAGGTCTTGTTGGAGCTCGGCTTTTTTCGTGGCAGGATGACATAGTTTAGAATCATCCGCAAATTTACTGATTTTACTACGGATGTTAAGATCGAGATCATTGATGTAAATTGAGAACAGAAGCGGGCCAAGCACCCTACCTTGTGGAACCCCTGATGATAACTGTGTCCAGGTGCTCGACTTTCCTTCAAGTTTTATTCGCTGCTGCCGACCCGTAAGCCATATCCTGATCCATCGTAAATAGTCTCCCCGGATGCCATGGGCTTCCAATTACTTCATTAGATGTAGATGGGGGACTTTAACGAAAGCCTTTTGGAAGTTTAGATACACAAGGCCTACGATCTTTTGTTAATCTTTAATATTTGTAACTTTTGAGAAAAAGTCCAGTAGGTTTGTTAAGCAGCTTCTTCCATTTAGAAACCATGTTGAGGGTCGGATATGAGCTGATGCATCCTCAGGTGATCAGTGATGCGCTTTTTCTAGAGGCGTTCAACGATTTTGCTGACAACCGAAGTAAGACTGCTTGGTCGATAGTTGCTGGGGCTTTTGTTATCACCCTTCTTATGTATCGGTATTACATTAGCTAGTTTCCAATCCTGCGGAACTTCTCCCGTTCTTAGAGATCGATTAAATATTTCGAGCAGTGGCTTCACGATGGCTTGGACCATTTCCCGTAGTCACGGGGAGTAAGATTATCAGGGCCAGTGGATTTGTACACATTTAGGTGGGTGAGTTCATGAAGGACCTCGATCTCCGTGAAAACACAGGTGTTAATTGGAGCAACTTGCATCGGTGCTGGTTTAGGAATATTCGTAACATTTTCAACAGTAAATACAGAGGTGAAATAGTCGTTCAGGATTATGGCTTTGTCTTTTAGGTTATTGGTGATTCCACCGTCAGGTCGTTTGAGCGGACCTATGGTTTCTCTTCCGAGTTGTCTTTCTTTTACATATTTATAGAATGCCTCTGGGTTGCGTTTCGCCATAGCGGCTACGGAAACTTCTTTTTCCCTTTTTGTGGTCCTGACTATTTTCTTTACATCCGACAAGCCCTTATGTGACTGGACATGTTCTCTTCTGTTAGATTACGCTTTTTCCAGGCTTTGTGACGCACTTGTCGCCTAACAATGCAGCGTTTGACTGTCCGATTCATCCAGAGGGATCATTAATGATACGAACTCGTTTAGTTGGGGTGTGTCTTTCAGCTGCTCTCAGTATGCTCGTCTTCAAACTATGTGAGCATTTTTCTACACTGGCGTCTCTCATCGGTGTTTCGAAGTTAATTACCTCTGCCAAGGAGGTTATGTTTTCGTCGTGTTTGTCTGTCTGTCTTTCTGTCTGTCTGTTTGTCTGTCACCAAGATAACTCAAAAAGTTGTGAACAGATTTAGATGAAATTTGCAGGGAATGTTAAGTATGTTAGGAGAAACAGATGATTACCTTTTGGTGAAGATATGTCCATCCGTTTGTTTGTTTGTTTGTCTGCCTCATTTTTCTCGACGCTATAACTCAAAAAGTTCCGGATGGATTTTGATGAAATTAACATGAGTTGTTAGGTACATAATAAAGAGTAAATGACTGAATTTTGGTAATGATTTGCTTGTTCGTTCGTTTGTCACTGTTTCTAATTTTATGCTTGTTAGCACAATAACTCAAAAAATAATGAGTAGATCATTATGAAATTTATAGGTGTTGTTAGTAATGTTAAAAGACATAAATGATCGAATTTTGGTGCAGATCGGTTTTTTCGTTTGAATGTTTGACTCATGTTTGTCATAACGTTTGTTAACAGTATAACTCAAAAAGTTATGAACGGATCTTCAAGAAAATTGAACAAGCAGTTAATAATATGATAAGGCACAAATGATTGGATTTTGGAGTATATACAAAGAAAATTATGGTTTCAGAGCTAATTTGAATTTTTTGCTACCGTTGCTTCACTTGGCGGAGGTATGCGCTCTCACAGTGCTCTAGATGTTTCTAGTTCAGTTGCCATTTCCTGAAAATATAAATGAAAATTAAATGAAAATTTAAATAAAGAGTAAAGCTAACTGAAGAATGACTGAATTTACCACTCTGTCCCCCAGACCTAAGGCACAAAACACATAGGGTATTAATTAATACAATTTCATCTCTATTCTAATGTTTTTTACAGGCTGAAATAGAGTCCGAACATGGTCATAAACAAAGTATGTTTGAGGTTCTGCCTAAAAAAGCGCAACATATCAGGTATAAAATTTTTAGTGCCCGCAGCTAATTCCTCAAATTTACTGGACGCAAGTATTAATACTACCGTTAGGTGCTGTTCAGTCAATAAATACTGGCGACATTAATACATTTATTTATTTTTTTTTTTGCCAAGAGTTTTTGTTAACTTTACGTTTTTTCTCAGATCTGCTGTGAAGTATACTTAAATCTCCCTTTCCTCATGTTGAACTTCTAATCAGTTTTAGTTTTGTCGTCATGAGCTCAGAGTGTAGTAATCGAGTGGAATGTTGTTATGGGTTAGGAAAAAAACAACCAATTGTACCTTTAGCATGTTAGAACCGGAATTCAACTAACAACTAGAATACTGTGAGAAAACATATACCGTACCTCCACCACGCGAAGCAATGGTAACGAAAAATTTTAATTGGTCCTGAAATTAAAATTTCCTTTTTATCATCACCAAAAGTTAGTCATTTGTGTCTCATAAAAGTAATAACAGCAGGTGTAATTTTCCTGAAGTTCCACCCGTAACACTTCAAGTTTTATTCTTACAAACATTTTGACAAATATTATCCAAACACACAAACGTACCAACCAATCATCACAAAAAATGGTCATCTATGTCTAATATTTCTAACAATTCCTGTAAATTTCACAAAGATTTTTTGGTAACTGCTTAAGTTATTTGATAAACATCATCCAAACACAGAAACGAACAAACACATCAATGTGTGGTTGCCGATTGAAAGAGGAGTGAGTTTTTGGATGTGGTTTCTGGTATCCCACAGGATAGTGTTCTGGGCCCTTTGTTATTCGTTGTACATACAACGGACCTGTTTGATCTTGTTATTAATTTACTTTTTGGTTACGCTGATCATGTTACTTTGCTGGCTGTTTGGGTTAAGCCTAGTGATAGGTTGAAGGTTTCAAAATCCATTCATCATGATTTGGAAGTGATTGATGCCTGGTGTTCTAGGTGGGGGACAAATCTAAATACGGGCAAGACTATGACTATGCTCATGGCCAGGTCACGTACAGTGAGACAGCCTTTTCCTGCACTCATAGTGGACGATGTTTCATTTCCTGTGGTTGATGACTTGGTAATATTGGGTGTTAATTTTGATCGAAACTTGACGTTTGAGCCCCATCTTCGTTCGGTTGCCTCACGTGCATCGCAGAAAATTGATCTTATGAGGCGTGGTTGGAGAGTGCTTGGTTCGGTAGAATTGACACGTCACTGCTTTAAGCCTATGTCCTCCTTCTTCTTGAATACTGCTCCCTTGTCTGGGGTTCTGCTGCCGATTGTCATCTATGTTTTCTTAACAAAGTGGTTCGTCGATGTGCGTTCATACTGGATGGTGTTGTGCCTTGTGATCTGGCGCATCGTCGCAGAGTTGCTGCAGTCTGCGTTTTGTATAAAATTTACAACTTCCCTAGTCATTCACTGTTTGATTTTCTTCCGAGCATTTGTTCGGGTGAGGTATACTGGGCGTACTGGTGCTGTCCATGAGTTTGCCTTGGAACCGTTACGATGCCGTACGGGCCAGTATTCTCGTTCGTTCTTCCATTGCGTGTGGATAGTTGGAATGGTCTTGATGGCTCTGTTTTTGCTGGTGCGGGTATTGGCTGCTCTAAACGATCTGTACACCGAGCTATTCTGTGATCTCAGATCTTCTCCTTTTTCTTTTTTTTCTTCACTCGCAGGGCTGGTTGCATGGGGTTTGTCAACCTCATGGAGTTTCTCCGTTCCCACGTCGCCAGTCTGGTAGTAGTAGTAGAAATTTTACTAGCGCTTCAGTGGCACACAGCCTATATCGCACCGATCTATTCCTGTGTTTAACCACAGGCTCACATGCCGCTAGGGCGCGGAATTTGTCTTATTTTGTATTACGAAATGGTTGGAAGGAAAACATTACTATCAATATTAATCTTACATATAGAGTTTGTAATTCACAAAGAAAAGGGTAGAGCCGTAGTTGACGATAGCAATTGTCGTAATGAATTTATTACAGTTTGTGGTAGAGGCCACATCTGATAAGGAAAGTCTTAAGGGCATTTCTATTAAGTTTGCCGTGAAGTCCCTCAGAAAACATTCCGCAGAGGATGGAGTCAGCATCCAGACTATGCAGGTCCGGATAGCAGTCCCTCCGCTCGTCGGAGAAGGTGGGACACTCGGCCATTAACTGCAAGACAGCGAGAGGTACGACGCAGTCGTCGCAATAGGGTTGCGGACGCCTCATGCGCAGATAGTCGTAAGTCTCGTGTGCCCAATATGCAGGCGAGACAGTACGATGTCCATTCGGCGGTCGTCCCTATTTCACGAGCGCCACTGTTGGACGGTTTCTTTGAATGTTAGTAATTTATTATTGCGTTGCGACAGCCACTAGGATTGCCATAGCTCTCGAAGGTCTCGTTTGATTCGTGGGTCGCCAGTCTGGTGTGATTTAATAATAAGAATAATAATAACTAAATCCTGGTCATCTGTTTCTTTTAACATGTTCAACGACCATAACATAACAACCATACAGACAAATAAATGGGCAAGCTGATCAACACAAAAACTTGGTCACTGGCGCATAGTAATAATCTTAACGCCTAAAAATTTCATTGAGATCTGTCCATAAATTTTTGAGATATGTAACCGAGAAAAATGAGGAAGAAAAACAAATATTCAATTGGTTGAACAGATCTTCACCAAATTTTAATGATTTGTTCCTCTAACATAACTAACAATTCCTATAAATTTTGCAAAGATCCCTTGATGACGTTTTGAGTTATCTTGGAGACAGACAAATGTAAAAAAATAAAAACTCGACCAAATCATTACCTCCTTAGCAGAGGTAACTATGTTACAATGTTTTCAAATCATTTCTCCACTGATGGATACCAATTCCCCTACTTGATGTTTTTCATGTCCAAAACTGTAATAAAAAAACAAGCGCCGTCCCTGCGCGTAGACGAACACCTACAATATTCCTTATTAATTTCCTCCAGTCGTCATTATAAATGATCACAAACAAAATTTTCTATCTTCTATGTAGTACTGAGACCATTCCTGGGGTTTTGCTACATAATTTATACCCGAATATGCGTCACTCAGTGAAAGGCAGCAAATAAATGTATACCTGCGACGCAGGAAAGTTATACCAACACGAAATTGTTCTCGAAGTTGAAGCTACGTCAGATGATGTATTTGAGTCCTACAGAACTAGGAATTTTTTTTTATAGGAGTGAAACCTTCGAACTCTCACTCAAGATAAATACATCTTTTACTTTCCGATGAAAAAAGACGGTTAAAATGTTTGAAGCTGGTTTCCCTTTTTATAAATATCATTATATGACAGCTAAGTGCTTTTGACACTGCTATTCTCAGTATATGATTCCTATTATTTCTAGGCGTGTAAAGGAAATTAGATGGGCTATTTATAACATTCATTGTTCTCTTTCTAGATATGAAGCCAGTCTGTCGGTCAGCTGCCATCAAAACCCTAACTGTTGCACTGTTGTGCATCATCCTGGGCTACGGCAACTGCGATGGACTATGGAGGGAAACGAAACTCAACACCAACACCGTCAGTGAGCACTCCACATTGACGGGCTACTTCAAGTCCCAAATTCTGGCGGCAATTTCGTGCGCAAAGACTGGCTCGTGTAAGGTGTTCTGCGGTAGCGGTGAAGGTTTGTACAACTTCCTGGAAATCATTGCCATACCTTACAATGTGGATCCGGTGGGAGAGCCTTTTGTTGAGTGTTACACAAGCAGGCCTCCTAACATGTTGCTGTCCCAGACTACCTCAGTTGTGGCTTACTCCCCAGTATTTGCAAACCAGCCTTCTAGAGTTCCTGCAAACCTCATCAACGGCCTCTTCACAGGGGATCACTCGAAGGATTGTTACTGGAGTGTGCACATGGCCGAGCCATACCTCCTTCTGACCCTGGGATCAGTCAAGGTTATCCATAGAGTGACTCTAGTGGCTCAGAACACAAACTATGCAACAACTTACTTCAAGGATTTGGACATTCGCGTAGGAAACCACGAAGCTCAGGGGGATTTCTCGTCCTACACCAGAATTGGTTACCTCGATGGGGCAGCAACTGGGCCCGCCTTCGTATGGCACGCTGTGCCTCAGACACCAGTGGCGGGTCAGTACCTGTCGATCCAACGGATGAGCACTGGCCAGATGCAGATCTGCTTCATGGAAGTTTTCTAAGGTCGCAAATAATATTTGGTTAATAGTAGAGTAAATTCAATTGAAAAGAGCCACAGCCGATCCAAGAAGATTATTCTACTTATGTTTAGCTGATCTCAGAAACTGCATACATTGCCATATAATGGAAAATATTTACATTGATTG
This sequence comes from Parhyale hawaiensis, assembly GCA_001587735.2. Classification (NCBI taxonomy): domain Eukaryota; kingdom Metazoa; phylum Arthropoda; class Malacostraca; order Amphipoda; family Hyalidae; genus Parhyale; species Parhyale hawaiensis. The sequence continues at coordinate 6,147,268 of LQNS02276929.1, read as the reverse complement.
ACAGCCATCTTCATCAGAAAGAGTAATGACGATCTGGGACATATTGGGCTTCTTTTGTCCAATGCCCATTTGTGACAGAGTGTGTCTCTTGGGGTTCAGTGAGTTATTTGCAGCAGATATTTGGAAAGACGTTTGTCAATGTAGTAGAGATACAAATATGTATAATCAAGCCATTGCATGTAGATCTGAATGCATTAGAACGACACTCTCTGAGCAAAATTGGCAGTCTAATTCTATCTCAGGTTGTGTGAAGTATTATGGAGCTTATATATAAATATTCATTTTAAAAGCAAGCTATGCCTTCCTAATCCATAAGCTTTCAGATCTTACGTGGCACAAAGTCACCTATAAATTTCGTTTACCAGTAATTTTGAGGCACATATTAGGATCACAGAGTATTCGGTATCTTAAGAAACAATGGCTACTGCTCGGATATAGCCAATGTGGGTCCTTACCAGTGCCATGTGCTGCATTCGACACATACAGTACGTTGTGATGAAACAAGAGTGATAAGTACAGCGCTCCGAAAGTTAGACGATTAGCTGTTGGTGTAGTTTTTTAACACTAATTTTAATCAATTCATATCAAACTTTAATTACCAAGTCACAAGAACTCGGCTTCTTAAGCCAAAAGTAATACTGGCGACAAGTGACGATCATTATTATTACACCTGCAGTCTCTGGAATTAGTGAGAGGGTAGAACTCCAATAGAACATTAAACAGCCTAAGAATCCCAAGGCGCCGCTAAGGAGTAACCCTCATTTGACTAGTCACAGTTGACTTGAACACCTGCGGATCCTTACTCTTCCAAAATGGGTCACGGTAGTGACTTTCACACCAACGCAGCTTGGGGAGTAAAACACCGACTCATGTGACGATTTTGGTCCCTAACAGCATCAGTTGAAAAGTAGGGGACTCAGCAGAAGTTGCTCTGTTTCTCTTAAATTTTGGGAAGAAGAAACCAAGTGTGAAAAATAATCGACTGCGCCCAGTGGGATTAACAACGAATGAAGCAGTTTAACTGGAACTGATAGCGGAATTATACAGCCACTACAACTGGAATGTTGAAATGAGGGCCAACACAGGAACAGAGAGCGTTAATTGTTGATGAGTGTTTTTTGTCCACGGCTGCAGTAAACAAGATGGATGCGAATAAGAAACGAAATTTATGAAAGAAAATATATTATTCGGTTTACCGTCACAATCATAATTAGCAAAGCTTAATGTGGAAATGGACGTTCTTATCACTGAGTATCTACGCTGCAACACAGACTCATTATTATGGTATAATTTTTTATGCATGTTGTACATAGATGCACATCACGCCTCTTGATAAGTTTATCGAATCCCAGTAAGTAAATAGCTAAATCATGAACTTCAACAGCATTTGCCTCACAAATTGCTTTGTTAATGGAGTATTTCTACAACATAACGGATTCTAGCTACGAACTAATGGAGTATATCTTCATGCCTAATGGAGCACAACAATATATGTTAATAAAATATAGTTTAATATAATTGGAATCTAGCTACATATTAGGCTAAGAGAATATAGCTACATATTAAAGGACTACTTATCAAGGAATGCAGGTACTGGTATATATTATTAAATATAGCTACATAAAATGGGGATATAGTTACATGTTGAGTGAATACAGTAATATCTATGCGCATTGAATATAGCAAAACATCAATGTATTATACAGATAAATATTAATACCAGCAACAGAAAATGAAGAGTTAGTATTCTCTCTATTATATTCTTCACGCTAGTGAAGGAGATGGCGATATAGATTTCATTTTATCGCCGTACTAGTTCATAAGATATTTATAGATTTGGGACGTATTCGTTTGGAACATGGCTGTTATAGGTGCACTTGACTTGATTTTTCAGACCGATTTAGGCGTGTCCAAATCGAACGAATTTTAAGAATAATAATATTAAGCTTTAAAACATTAAGCTACGCAGTGATGTCACTAGCAAACCTGTCCACAGTTCCTAACTTTTAAGATTTAGGCATCCATGAAAGTAAATATTATGGATTTTCCATTCACAAGCTGCAACCATATTGTTCCCTAAAATAAGACAGCAGTATGGATCTAACTCAGATATGTAATTTTTTTTATGCTATTTTGTGATACATCGGACACGACAGCAATGGCAGAACACAACACAGGTGCGAGCGAGTGACTGATATATATATTTTTTATCATTTTTCTAATCCATAATACGTACGTGTTTTTGATGCCACTCTTATATACTTAAGTTAACCTTAAAATAAGTTCTCTTCTATTCTTTTCTTGCTGTCATAGAAAACGAACTAATAATTTTTTTAAAATCTTTGTTTTAGGAGGTTAAAGTTACAATTTTTTTCCTTTTGTCTTAATATTAATTCACCGAATTGAAAAAAAGTTTGTTTCTATGCCACCATTGTTGTTTATATTAGGGTAAAGTCAAGTGTATGAGCTTAAAAAAGTCAAACTACCTCCTGAGCAGGCTTGAGTTCTTGGCCCAAGACGGTTCCGCTTACGGCCGTAAACTCAAGTCAAAGTGGTGAAAAAAAAAAAACGGTCTGAATTGACTTTCCGCTCGATTTATGCTAAGCAACTGGAGTTTATGTCCCAATCGAATACGCTCTTACTCGTTACTTTTAGGGTAATAAGCATGTAATGACCTATATCATGGTAACCTGCATTTACGTCGAAAGCCAACAAGAGAGAAAGGGCAAGAAATCGCAAAGAACCAGACTGTTTGCGGACTAAGATGACATGAACGATAACCCCGCCAATTTTAACGAAGTAACAAAAATGCTGTTTGTTGGGTTAGCGCACTTCTGAAATTGGGACCTCATTCATTATAATTATTTATGTAATTGTGCCCTTCACTATCTTTCCAGTGACTTACAATACTTTCGTTTTTGTGCCCATGAAAATCAGGCTCTTGCAGAAGCTTTCTAAAGCACATTACCAGAAATATTCTTTAAGCCAATATTATCAAACAGAAAATATAATGTAGACTAGTCATAAAATTGACGTTTCGACACGGTATTCTATCTTAAAAAAACCGTTGCTGAAAACCAAACAAATAATTCTTTAGCCTTTCTAGATGTTTTAATAACTAACCAAGAATCAACAGCCATCCGCGCCACCTTCTGGACTACTTTCACAAATTGTTCCTAGACAAACTATTCGATCCCGACATTAGCAAACCCTCATTCCGTAAATTGGACTTCTTGCACTCACTCCCGTACTACAACAAAGCCGCCACGGTAGCTGCATGCTTTCGTTCTCAGCTCTAACACCTTGTATCGCTCGCTGGTTCGATCCTCCTCCAGACACTCGAGCTCTTTGCAGTTCTTGGTGTGCTGACTCGGCAGTTGTGTGTGCATGCACAGCGCTGTGGCGGAACTGCCTTCCTCAGAGATGAGGGGGTGGGGGGTCTCGGGTCATATGTTCCTTCCGTCAAATTGGCGCCATAGTTCTTGGTGACATGAGGGCGACTGCGACTACACTTACTCATCTGGCGCCAGTGGGCCTATACCCGCCGCACAAACCAGTGCATGTGGGTTTCCCGGGTGAGGGTGTGGTCTAAGTTGACTTTACTTTCTTCAGCTAGTGCAGTAAACACTTTGAAAACGTTCCTCTCTGAAACCTACCCACATATAAACTTCAAATTTTCATACGAAAACACATTTACCAAAGCTCATGTGTCAGCTGCGCCCCCCGACACTTCCCATTTCTAGTTAAGGTCAGTGCCCCCCCCCCCCACAATGGAGTGTGAACGTAATAATGCTGAAGCTGCATGCAAAACACTATAAGAAATCACCTGCTTTGCGCTTAAGGCAAACTCGGGACCTATAATGTTAATAACAAACTTTCTTTTATACTCATAGAAACATGAGAAGAAACTCGCCGAAACGCAACATGGTACACAGGAGAATGTGGTTTATTTCTAGGTCTCAGACAAAGGAAGCACATGCCGCAGTGGTATTACATTAAATACCACATTACATACGTCCCATTGCTTGGCCCCCGTCAGGCAACAGCATGCGCTGCCATCGTAGATAATAATTATTAGTTCGTGCGTAGCCAGGACCATTACGGATGACTTTTAATAACGAGTTGTTAGAGTTTTCAATCCTGTTTTTTAGGCTTATGCAAGGACGTATTTCCTGATCCTGACGTATTTCCTGGTCACTTAGTAGCCACCAATGCTGGTTACGTGGGTTGGAACCTCGCACACCGATGCATCATGCAGGTGAAACAGAATATATAATCTTCCTGAGTTATAATATCTGGTCCTAAACATTAGGACAAATAATATGGCGTTTCATGTTAGTAGAAATTCAATGATCCTGGAATGTGACGAGCTGTAAAGCTCAATCAAAGTATTTAATCGAACAGAAATAGCCTACTTAAATTCTCACATGTTCTATCAATAGTGATAAGTTTATTTGAATAAATAACAGTTCAGAGTATGAATAATTTATGTGAAACTTAGCTGAATAACAGTTTGCTATCGGAAGAGTTCAGGCGTTATCTACAAGCCGATGAAATTAAGCCGTCGAGGCTTGCCATGGCTAGAACTTCAGGCAGAGGCCGCGTCTTCGACTCATTGAAAAGAATTTCTGGAAAGCCTTCGATCAACTGCCCATGAGATTTCCGAAAGCCCAATCTTGCTCCGTTGACAGAAAGTTCCATTCATCTAAAACGTGTTCGAGTTGCTTCTCATACTGAAACATGAGTGGAAGTGGCGAAACTAACGCTCCTTTTTGAAGTTCCAGTCAAATCAAGACGTACGGGCCCAGCATAACTCTATAATAACGACTGCAATCATGGACATCCCGTAGTCAGCGAAGAGCTTCAACTATATCGGACCAAACAGGGCTGCAGAAAAAAACAACCGAAGGGAATACGGTAGAAACTGAAGGAAGAGAAAGCTTCGTATTTCATATTTTGAAAAAAGGACAGATATTCACTTCATTTGATCATACATTATGACTTGTAGGTGACTATCAGAAAGTTTCCAATCATATGGCATTCAAAGAAATTTTGCTAGTCTGATGCACTCGTAGAACAAAATAAAATATTCTCAGCTTTGAGAGTACGCAATTTCAAAAGCAAGGTGGAAAGCAGTGGAGGCGCCTCAATCAAGCAAAAAACGGCATAAACAAATAGCGCGGGAAAACATGGAATGAAAATCTTGGCCCAATTAAGCAACCCAACACAAAAGTCTTCGTTGAAAGTGGTCCTCGTTTTATTCAGTCCTTGATTTGTGTTCAAGATTTTTAGTTGCGGAAATTCGGTATAATATATGCACTCCTGACTTCGCTTAGTGAGCACATTGGGGTTTACTTTTTGAAAGGAATAATCTGTACATGGTGTTCCTCTCAATGAATGTTGAATCTTTTATTACCATTTCACAGCCTCATTTCCTATTTTTTAATAAGCTATGATTTGCTCGAATCTCTCTCGCTTTATTCTGCAGCATGACTGAAAATGACTCGGGCATAACTCAATGGATTTTATTTAGGTCCTGGCATTGACATTAGCCTTCATTTTCAAGAACCGATTCATGACTTGCATTAACGACTACCTAAACATTTATTATTTCAAATTTCCAACTTTTAAAGCATGGAACACTTTGATTACGTTGAAGACCTGACATTTTCTACATTTATTATGTTTGAATTATAAGCCAAACCTTTAAAAATTTTAACTTGAAATGTAAAGCTTCAAATAACACCAACAGATAAAAAGATCTCCGCTCTGATTGCTTAATACTTTAATTATATCCTGAGTCCGATGAGAGGCAGCAGTAAACATGCAGCGTAGCAAAGTACTATTCACTTGCAACACAATATCATGCTATGTTATTTTGATACATGGATTCTATTCCTCCTCTTGTATTGCTACTTCAAGAATGCCTTTGAAACTAAGCGTCATAGCCTGACAGAGAAAGGGTTAAAATTAAACATCGGAGACAGAATTGGCTGGAGAACGGAACGCCACCTTAGTTCGTTAATTTTATTAGACTCGGGGTATGCGCTCCATGCTTTTTGGGAGGTGGGACAAGGATATAACAGAACAAAAAAAAACTCTTCTCGCAAAATGACACAGTGTGGTATGAATAGGGCGAAGATGCTACCTGTCGCCTGTCACTGATGTGCACAGTAAATGCCGATAATCGATGCGGTGTCGGCAAGCTCGCCCCAGGTTAACAGTCAGAGAGAAAAACTTGAAGCTTATTGAATCTAATCTAATGAAGCCAAGCTGAAATATATTCGTAGCAGTCGTTCCTACCCCATCAAAGGGTCAACTGAGGACACTATCACGCTGCCTGCCTAATAACTAGCTTGTCACTTACATAGTAGACCGATAGGCAAACGGCTAATTTTCTCCCCATGTTCGAGTAAAGGTAATGGAACTTCTCACGGTGTTGTGCTGTTCAACATGATGAGCACATCATTTAGATGATATATTAAATGAGTTTGGTCTCTTTCTTTTTTCTTTCATTGTCTGTGTATTATTACGCATGCAAAATGTTTTACGTTAGGTAGTAAGATAACTTGTGCATCTCATCGTTTACTGTAAAAACAATGAAAATTTAATTTTGTTGCCTAAAATCTAGTGAAACAGTTGAATATCTTAAACGAACGAAACAGTCGTCTTAATTCTCACTTCAAATTAAGGGTAACCATTCAAATTATATACTAAGCAAATGAGCACAAATTCGTACAGTTTTGTACGCGCTCCAAAGAAAATAGTCTTTAAATAATAAGCTTTGCCTAATATTGCTACGTCAATTGTAGTTGCACCAAGTCTTGCTATAACAACAATAGCGTCATGCACCAGCGCGCTCGACTGAAGTGGCGTAGAACCTAGGCCTCCTAAAGCACAGGCCTGGGGTCTCTACGTCACCAAGTTGGTCCGACCCTGTACAAACTACTAGACGCATTCCGATGGTTTCGGCACCTATTCTGTATATTTTGGGTTTATCTGAATAGGAACGTCTAACTGACGTAATCCGCAACCATAAAGCAGTTGAAATGAAATTTTTTATCCAGATATGTCCGAAATATGCAGAGTAGGTACCAAAAGTATCGGATTTCGTCTAGCAATTTATTCAGGGACTGAAAGTGATCGGACAAATTTCGAGGTTAAGACCCAGGCGTGTACGTTGAGACTGTGGTAGAGCTCTCTAATTGACATACGTTCCTAACAATGTTGGTGGATTAGAGGATTTCAAGAATTCTTAAGGAGGTTCACTAAATTTGTCGGTCCTCCACTAAAGGCAAGTTCACACGTCATTCATGAAAACGGGTTCGCTCATTCACTTGTCCCAATGAGTTACTGTTCCTTGGCAATAGCAGAAAAGTGCACTGTTTTGTCAGCTTTATTTCACTCTGAATTTGCAGAGGAAATAGCACTAGCAGAGGAAATTGATTTGACGGTTAGCATTATAATATCTTTTTGTGACGTTCTCAAAGTTGTGCTGAAAACAACGCTACAAAATAAAGAAACTAGTGAATAAGTGAACGCGTTGATATGAGTGGCCTGTGAACTCAGCCTAAAGCAGCGAAGAAAGCGAATACTGAGCGTGTCAGAAATTGAAAGAGTTTTTTCCGCGTTAATTATTATACTGCAGCTGCTAGCCACGGTCCATTGGGAATAACTTCGTTTTGTTTAGCTAATATTTGAAAACTTATGTGCATTTACCACTCATAGTTACTTAACAATAACTTCGCTCTATTTCACTAAAGTTTTGAGGTTGAAATTAGCACGACACAATTTGCAACTTTTTGTATCTCCAGCTTATTCTTCCGCCAAGGAGGTTATGTTTTCGTCGAGTTTGTCTTTTTGTCTGTATCTTTGTCTGTCACAAAGATAATTGAGAGAGTTGTGGTCGAAACAGATTACTAAGTGTTGGAGAAGATCCGTACAATATCGGCCTATTTCTCTTGTACCATAACTTAAAAAGGTACCGACGGATTCTTAGGAAATTTGCTCGAAATGTCAGGTATATTACGAAGAGTAAGTGACTAAACTTTTATGGCGATCTGTTTCTCCATCTATATGTTTCCGCGTTTGATTTAATAATTGTGACGAGAATATCTCGGAGAGATTTGAACTGGTCTTTATGAAATTTACATGAATTGTAGACATGTTAGGAGACATAAATGATCGAATTTTGGTGATGGTCAATTCGTTCGTTTGTGTGTTTGACCGATGTTGGTCAAAATGTTAGTGAGAATATATATTACTCGAAAAGTTACGCACGGATTTTCAAGAAAATTACTGTTAAAAGACACAACTGACCAGCTTTTGGACTTGATAACAATGAAACCATGCTTTCAGAAACAGTTTGATTAATTTGCTCTTAAAGTACTCTATTCCTTACGTTTTTCTCTTGTAATTTACTTTCAAAACACCAGAGTATTCATCAGATTAGTGTGTATATATATTGAGCTTCGGAATGTTAAGGCATCGATTTTGTGTGCGAACAGATAACGAAGATTGTCTTCGCATTCAGCTGCATCAATGTGTGACTTCAGTGTTTATTAAATACATACTGCACGGAATACATTTTTTACTTTACCTTTGAGCCATATTTACGCGGGTCCTTCGTAGTTTTAACAGGAATCATACCGGATTGTAATTTTTGCTCTCGTGGTTCGTCTATGACATCGTATCTAATAGAAAATTTGTCTTGGGAAGGTATTTTGAACTCATCCTCCACAATATACATGCAAGCCACAGCATATATAAAAAGAAATAATGCAGAATTGCTTAGCAAATAACAGATGAGAAATATTCACGAAGTCAATTACAGCAAAAGCTTTTCGATCAACTTGTCCGTCGCTCCTGCGATGACTTATAGTAGCGGAAAGCCTCTTGGATAAATTTATGTATTCCTAAAGCCTTTCATTAATCGATTCTTTCCTCAGTTGTATTAAAAGATGCATGTTTTATTACCTCCGCCAAAGAGGTTATGTTTTCGTCGTGTTTGTCTGTCTGTCTGTTTGTTTGTCTATTTGTCTGTCACCAGGATAACTCAAAAAGTTATGAACCGATTTGGATGAAATTTACAGGGATTGTTAGGTATGTTGGGAGGAACAGATGATTAACTTTTGGTGAAGATATGTGCATCCGTTTGTTTGTTTGTTTGTCTGCGTTATTTTTCTCGATGCCATAACTCAAATAGTTATGAATGGATTTTGATGAAATTAACATGACTTGTTAGGTATATAACAAAGAGTAGATGATCAAATTTTGGTAATGATCCGTTTGTTCGTTCGTTCGTTTGTCCATGTTTTTAACTTTATGCTTGTTAGCACAATAACTCAAAAAATAATGAATGGATCTTGATGAAATTTATAGGAGTTGTTAGTAATGGTAAACGACGTAAATGGTCAAATTTTGGTGCAGATCGGTTGGTTCGTTTATATGTTTGACTCATATTTGCCATAACGTTTGTTAACAGTATAACTCAAAAAGTTATGAACGGATCTTCAAAAAAATTGAAAAAGCTGTTATTAATATAAAAAGGCACGAATGATCAGATTTTGGAGTTTATGCAAAGAAAATTATGGTTTCAGAGCCAATTTGAATTTTTGCTACCAGTGGCTCACTTGGCGGAGGTATGCGCTCTCAGAGTGCTCTAGTTTGACTTGTTATCCACATTTTACTGTAAAATTCGTAAAGGTGATGCAATATGGATGTAAACTCATTTAAATGTGAGAAAAAAAAAACCGTAAGCTACAGCCCATAAACCCGGTGTGTATAGGCGAAGCAATGCGGAGAGGTAACGAGAAGATTGAATTGACCACCTAACTTAGGGAGGATAATATTATTAAAGGCATCGTCTACAGGCTTGGCAAAACAAAGCTTAGCTCAGCCCGATAGACTTAACTTATCCAGAGCTTCGAACAGATGCGTTGGTTTCGCCTTTATTTATAATTTTTAGGCGATAAGCCAAAATCTATAATTAGCCTTAGGAGGTCAAAGACGCAATTCTTCTCGGCAAAATGCAGATTTCGGTTGTATCAGCACGGTACACCTGCTTGGCACAGCTGTAACATGTTCCAATGTCCCAGAATGGAGGAGCCAAAGTTTTTTTGTGAACTTTCGAATAAGCTAAGACTGTTTGGCTTTGCTTAACGTGCTCTCACCGTACCCACAGAAGGTGTGAACAATTTGCGTCGCAACAGGGAACCGTATGCACCACACCTCAGTTGTGAAGCAATACACAGAAAAGAGTAAAAAGTCTTTTATTTAGCAGAGAAAGAACGGCCACATAAAGAACTTCAACGGAGGATTCAACTCGGAAAACAAACTCTTCAAGAATATAATAGAATGCTAAGTTAGTGTCAGTTAGGCGTGTACAGAGAGGCAATATGCAGAGCGTAAATATCGAAAGAAGTTAACCTGCAATCTGGCAGGTTAGGAGAATTTGAATCAAGACATTATTAGACTCTTCAAGTTAACAAAAGATAAACTTATGATGTTGATCACTTATAAATTCAAATGGAGGTGGCGACTGTTGAGGTATCAAGAGGCTATAGATTCTAGTAGCAATAAGAGCTTCAGACCGGTGGTTATAACTTTCAGAGGCGTTGGTAGGGTGAAGATTTGCCGTTATAGTTTCAGCGTTACAGGTAAGTTCCGATAAAGCAGGTATGTATAACTTCAGCGTCAAGATTGCCGAGGGTTCCTTATGTCCAAAGCAGCAGCATCACGGGTAGCCCTTCAAGCAACGCTCCAGAACCGGGTAGCGAAACCAACACTTCTACCTCGTAGAGGTCAATAGAACACGACCAACAGTATACAGGGGCTTTCTAGGGCACCACATGAGACGGCACAAGAAACTCCAGAGCTCATCGGTGACTAAGCAGGTAAAACTTCAAGAAAGGCAGATGCGCAGCAGGAAGAAAGTGTGCTGGTAGCGAACAAGGAGGGGATTCACGGTGGCCACAGCCAGCAGATAATACAGGAACATACAAGGCACAGCGATCAAACGAATCTCAAGGGGATTAAGTTGCTCAATTCATTTGAATAGAAAGCTCATTTTAACAAAGAAGGCCCCACAGTTAGACAAGAGTTTAATATATGCTGACTACTACAAACCTCAAGTTGGAGTGCGTCTTGAGCGGGAGCTAAACCCCAGCTAGCGCCTCTCGAGTTAAAAGAAGTAAGAGTTGATCGATAGCGTAGAGCTGTTTAAAAAGAACGTTCAGTACGTTTGAGTGGGAGCTCTCCAGCTTCAATGCCTTCGGTTACCGGCTATAAGCAAGTTAAACGTAGAAAGGGAAACACCCTAATTTAATCGAGGCTGACCTTGGTTAATACAAAGGATGGAAAAAATAGCAAAACGAGAGCGGGCAGACGGTCTGAACTTTATAGTACAGTGAAAATAAGAGTAAGTGCTAGTCAAAAGGTAGGAGGAACTTTACCACTTGCTGCGAAGTAAGCCAGGTACTGATAAGAGCAGTGTAGGGCTGCAGAACACCAAATGTACTGGTCTGTTCTCTCCTCCAGCCAGAGTCTGTATGGACGTCTCACTTCCACTGCGTAAAGAAACAACTGTCTCGGAGAATGGTATCGAGCAGTGTGTTGAAAAAAATTGACCAGAACTGCCCCTTAAGCAGGCGAATCGTCGGCAGACATCATGTAGTCTGCAAAAACACTATAGCTTAAAGAAAAAGTACTTATATGATTTAAGTATTTTGGAAAAATTTCGTGCCTTAAAGGCAGGAAATTTTGTAATGGTGCTTTGATGTGCGTTTCCTGAAGGTTCTTCAAAGCTTATTTGCCGCCTTTGAAACAACATTGCGGTTTTAGTTATTGGGGCGGTCATTAATTCCGTTTGGGTTATATTGCCTACTGGTGCCATGAGCGTTCCACACTATAGGAGAATTTACTTGCATTGTCTCCCTCAAGTCGAGCTGCACTATGGCATCAGTACGAGCAGGGCGCCAGTCACTCAGGCATCTCGATTGTGCACCTGAACGACTGTAGATGACACACTGGTGTAAGGCTCGCTGCTCATCCGCCGGACTGTGTGTGTAAACAAACGACAATAGCAATGGAGACGGAAGGAGTGTCAAGTGTCCTGTTAGCACTGGCCAAATATCTTATTTTTCACGAATTCGGTTTGAACAAAAGGATAGTGCCAACTATTTCTCCGCCGTCTGTGGCACACTTGATGGCACCAACTACAAGTTATTCAGGTGGAGACTAATTTCTCGCAACCTCCCAGAATTTACCACCTAAGAGCATCACAGTACTTTGAATAAATGAATAACATTTCAAAGTAACGCTGTAAGTGTTCTTATGAGCAATGCAATGCAAGCACAGAACGTAGGATATTGTGAAGGTAAAGTAAAGGTGAAGACAACTTGATTGCACCCCAACTGGGAAACCCACTCACACTGTTTTGTGCTGCAGATATTTGCCTACAGACCTCAGAGGAGTATCAGGCTGTAGTCGACCATAGATTGTCTGGAGCTACAGCGCCAGTGGCGGAAGACTCTATGCGACAATCTGGGCCCCTCCTCCCGACCTTCCCCACTGCTGGCAAAAGTCAGTAAGCCCACAGCAGTACGCAGACCGGATGCTGGCTGATCATGTCAAACGCCACGAACTTGCCCAGCTGGTAGGGAGGTTTGAACCAGTGGCCTTGAGAGTCCATGCCGGAAGTTTTAGTCTGCTGCTCCTGCGGGTGACCAAAGTAAAATTACTTTATCTTAAATAAGATGCGTAAAGTAAGTACATCAGGGAATGTTAAGGGAAAACTTTTCCAGATTTTCTTTGGCGTGTACCCACTTACAGGAGTGAGAAAACGGTGAATTCCTTGAGGCAATTATTCTCAATTTTCAACATTTGATTGCACAGGTCAGCGGTAGGTCATACTTTCGTACCACTTAATCACAGTTAGAGGCTTACTATCTCATCATCATCACATATTGAGCAGATAAAAAAACTAGGTGTATTAAAATATATCGCATATTTGAGATATATAGGAAAAGCGTCTGCACCGCTCCTCATTTCCTTTTACAATAACTTTAGCACGACACAATATTTTTCTTCAACATTATAATTTCTGTAACAACGCAACACCAGCGTATAAAAAAGAGATCGTACTCGAATTTAAAATTGAACATCAATACACGGTTGAGCCAGATGCGGCAGAGAATTATCAGGGAAAAAATGAATAAGTTGACTAACGTCCTTCAATGTATCATAGAAACGACCTACTTGCATTCAGTTGTCCCATGTAGCTGCTGCTGTTGGTGGTGCTGTAGCTAAGGTATTCTGATCGCTGTTTCTACTTCACCCGACTGCATCAAGATGTGATGCATCGCTTTCGCAACATGGGGCCTCCTTCCTGTAGGAATGCATGAGAATATATTACTCTTGTAGCGATGCAACGCAGTGTACGTAGATAACTAGCCACAGCTTTTGTGCAGGGCCACCACGTATGTCGCTGTACACAGCCAGTCGGGTGAGAACGAGTAGTGTCCCTCCTGTCGAGGCGAGAAGTTATCCTCCATCTTTCAACGTGATCGGTGTGTTGGACCGTGCAGTTATTATTTATTAAATATAGTGCGGGAAAAGCTATACATCAGGTTTAAAGTTAGAAGACCACGTGGATCTGCACTTCTTCCGAGAGAGAAAATGTTTTTGTAATTAACTGGATTATCGATTCCTAGTCAATCCGAAACAATGGCTGTGCAATTACCCACTACAAGAGTGCAGAAGATCGTGACCAGCCTGAAAGCTATATCAGGTGGACCACCAAATTAGCCTTCACCTCCCTGTCTGCTTCTCTGTCTGCGCCAAGTTCAGTATAGTACTTGAGGCGCATTCGATTGACTTACATTTTCAAGAACTCGAGGCTTGACCTATGGAGACCGTCTGCGGGGTGACCCTTAGAAGTTATCAAAAATCATTTTTCATCTCTAATCGGTAGCTATACATCAGACATGCTCAGAGGAAAATTTTTAGGCAGTCAGTGTAACCCTAAAGGGGTTGAATATTGGGAAGGGGGAGGAGGGGTGTTTCTTTGTAGCACATGATTTTTTACCACAAAAACTTTTTCATTATTCGGCCGATCTTCATAAAACTTGGCATAAACATATAAAGTTGGAAAATAATGTAGGTTCTATTCATGTTTTTTTTTCATTCTCGCCATAGAAAACGATTTATTCAAAGAAAACGGGTTTAACGCTAAAACTCGTTTTCTTTGAACAACTCGTTTTCTATGGCGAAAATAGGAAAACGTATATGAGTCAAAAGCTCTTTTTTTTATTTTACGTATGTGTACCAAGTTTCATTCAAATCGGTACATATATGAAAATTTCTCTGACCAATTTTTAAATTTGATATGAAGAAAATTCCACCCAAGGGTTTAAGTTAGATTTTTCATTTTCGTTCCGATTTGAATGAGACTTGGTACACATATGTAAAATAAAAAAAAGAAAAGCTATTGATTCAAGTACTTTTTTCCCATTTTCGCCATAGAAAACGAGATATTTAAAGAAAACAGGTATTAGCGGGAAACCCGTTTTCTTTTTTTCTTTAAATAACTCGTTTTCTACGGCGAAAATCGAAAAAAGTACTTGAGTGCAACCCACATTCTTTCTTGGTTTTAAACACCTGTGCCAAGTTTAATTCAAATCGGTTCATAAATAAATAGTTTCCATCACCGTTGTGTTCTCGAATTTCACCATAAAAAGTTTTCAGCCGAAGGGTTCCAATTTGAGGTTTTATTTATGGGCCGATTTGAATGAAATTTTTCTCATAATGTACACATATATCGTGTGCCTTGACAAAAGGCAAAAGAATGTCAATAAAACTGAAAGTCTGATTGCTCTCTGACGCACAGTGTATATTCTAGTTGCGTTTCGTTGAATATCTCATATCTAAGTTGTTCATTTTCAAATCAAAGCCACTTGGTGAATAATGCACCCTATGTCATGAATTTATTTTAAGTCAAAGGAAAATGAATTAAGAACCCTTCCAAGGATTGTTTTTTTCTGAAATTTTGTTAAAAAATGTGAAAAGTGATTTTGAAAAAAAGAGTGAAAAAAATATATATGAATACATATAATTTGAAAACTAAAACTAAATTTAAAAATCTAAATCCCTACGATTATTAGCAATCTTTAATAGTATATCTGTACCAAATTTCATTTAAATTGAGTGAAAAATGAAGGCTGGGCTTAAAAAAATATATATGAAAAAAGGGTTAATATTTTTTCCCCTCTGATGATTTCAATTTTTTTACTATACGAACGTGTCTTATACATCATAACAAACAAGTTTCAGTTCATGAAACACAAGGAAATAGATGTAAACCCAAAATGTACGAATCGGGTGTATTCCTGCAGACGGTCCCCTTAACCCGTGCACCCGCACTGTCCTCTTGAGAGGACACCCAGCAGAACCCGCGGACCCACACCCCCAGTTCTGCCAGAAATTTACTTCCAAAATAAGGCATCTTTAGCAACTTAGCGTAAGAGTACTATTGCAAGCACAGAAATGAAACTTACAGGGTTGATAGGCACACATTTGCCCTTTCCTAAACCGCGTTCATTTTTGTGTTCGAGTTTTTAGTTTTCGTGATATAAGGCGTACAAGTCCGTGAATGAGCTGCGGCTGCTGGGTGTCTTTCCAAGAGGACAGCTGCGGGTTCGCGGTTTTCCCACAGCATGACACTGCAGGTGCGTGGGTTTAGCAGAACTTCACACTAGAACGTTCGCCTTCCCATTCTGAATCATTTGCAGGTGTTGGAGGATACCCGACTCCGCTGGATCTACTGAACGGTATTGTACGGAGCGGGATCAAAGTTTTTCCAAGTTTTTCTCATGAGTAATTGATTAAAGGTCTACGACAGACTCGATTGAATTTTAAACGGGCTGCAGCCTGGCTAAAGCTGCCCGAGAAAAATAAAGCCTCAATTTCATACTGTTGCCGGCGAATTGAACGTGGCCTTAGTACGAGAAGCAAAGTACTGTATACAGTAATCCAGCGACCCTGCCTCCTATTAGAGAGCAGTGTCGGATCCAGAGACTACGCGACTAATAAAAAACAGGATCACTTGAACGGCACCAGGGTGCCGGTGATGAAATGCATTTGGCGCCAATGCTAAGGAACAACAAAAATTCAATACCAGAAATGCCAACATAACATTGTCGCACAAACTTGTTACTTTGACCTTATACAGTGATTGCTCCTTCGTATGTCAATGTGAACTTTAAAATTGACTTAAAAGGCAGACTCAAAGAGCTTGCGGCTTACGTCTATCGTTTAGATGGATTGTACAGAGCTTTCATGTTTCTCTATTTGATAGCGTGGGCACACTATCACAAAATTTACTCAGTCACGCAACTCTTCCCTACTCATGGCACTTGAATGTCACACTAAAACTATGCGTCATAGCAATTTTAAATTAAGACAACACAGAAGTGGGAGGCATTCTCAGAGCTTGACCATTGTTCCTTGTTATAAAATAACGTACTAACTGCAAAAAACTACTCATACCTTATATTTAACATTTTAGTGGTATAGTAATATCTAAGCCGAAGCCTTGTGCGCTGCTGAGCAATTGGATAGAAAATTACGTAGCGATAAAACTTTTGCGTACGTGTTGGCGCGCACCCTTATGCGATCTTACACGTCATAGTTTTCTTTCTACACTTTCTGCTTCCACTTATTCTGTGTTGCAGCATAAGGCCAATGTACACGAGATCAAAAAATTGCCGGGAGTGGCAATTCGCCCGCTAATGCTGCCCGAGGCAGGAAAAAATTGTTTTAAGGAGTAAATTAAGCAGGTTGAGATTAGGCTACTTTTCTTCCTATAGATTAGCCTGCCAGCTTTTCAGTACTACCCGTCTGAATATGTGTCCTCGACTTTTTTTCCAATTGTTACTTCAAATGGTTGCGATTCCATGCATTAAAAAGTCAAAGTTTTCAATGATTAATTGACAAAGTCCCCCATCAAAGGCTATTGAAAAAATTGGAAGCAAATGGCATCCAGGGAGACTATTTACGATGGATCAGGGCATGGCTTACGGGGTCAGCAGCAGCGTGTGAAGCTCGAAGGAGAAACTAGCGCCTGGACGCGTGTTTCATCAGGGGTTCCACAAGGTAGCGTACTTGCTCCTCTTCTGTTCTCAATCTTCATCAATGATCTCGATCTTAACATCCGTAGTAAAGTCAGTAAATTTGCGGATGATACTAAACTATGTCATCCTACCACGAAAAGAGCCAAGCTCCAACGAGACCTTGACCACCTCATGGAAAGGAGCAAAACGTGGCAGATGAGCTTTAATGTCGACAAATGCTCAGTAATCCACATAGGGCTGATGAACCCTTCACCCCCATTGCAAATGAACGGGACGGTATTGGCTGCTGTCACCCAACACCGTGACTTGGGAATCACTATTACAAACAAACTACAACACAGTCAGCAAGTTGACAGGAGTGTGAAAATGGCAAGCAGAGTACTGGGATTCATCACCAGTTATTTTGAATGCAAGTCTAAGGACATCATCATTCCCTAGTACAAAGCGTTAGTTAGGCCACACTTAGAATTTGCTGTTCAATTCTGGTCGCCACATCTGTGTAAAGATATCGATAACATGGAAAGAGTCCAACGCAGGGCAACGAAATTGATACCTCAGCTGCGAAATAAGCCGCATGAATGTCACCTAAAAGAATTGGGCCTGAACTCTCTCGAGCAAAGACGACTCAGGGGGCAACGAATGGAAACATTGGAGTATTTGAATGGCTTCAACAACGTACCTACAACTGGGCTCTTTGAAAGAGACCTCGATGATCGCTTGAGAAACAGCGGTCAAAAACTGAAGCATAAAGCTCGAAGAACGACCTTAAGTCAGCAGTTTCTTAGGTATTTCATAGCCAGCAATTGGAAAAGACTCCCTTCCGATGTTATTAGTGCGGATCTTGCCTTATTCCAACCCACGCTTTCCCCCATCCATCAGGTCCATCAAGAGTTAACCTACGTTCATAAATGAATATGATGTCATTCATAGTTGCTTTCGTGTGCTTTTGAGCCCATTGTAACCGCATTTTTCATGTCGGGATCAGATGGAAGTTGTTTTTCAGGTTGAATAGTCCTATCCACGTCTATTACTAACGACAGCACGTTGTCATTGGCACATTTGGCAGATAAGCCGCAATGAATTTTTTTTTTCCCCGATTTCTGCCCTGGTTTCTTGAGCTATTGCCTCCTCACAGAACGAAGTTTACGGGTAGTCACTGTTTTTAGCCCTTCGCAATCTGACCGGGTTTTCCTATGAGGATTGGTCTGCGAAATATCGCTTCACATTGACAATATGGTGGCCGATGGAGCGTGCTATCACTTCGGAAGAAATTCCATTATCCTTATCTTTCACTATGGTAGCTTTTCAGCATCAGTAAGACTTCTTCATCTTCTTATTCTAACAAAATTTTCAGTAGCTATTTTCGTGGCACACCAGGAAAACACAATACTATGTGTACTAATAACTCGTGAAAGCAGTTGGCTGACGTTCTTGCTCCCAAGCTTGCTGTGATCTTCCGGCGCCTGATACGGTTTGGAAATTTTCCTCGTTGTTGGCGCACTGGGAATATCACTCCTATTCCCAAGGGTCAGGTGTCGCCTTATGTTTCC
>LQNS02276929.1:6109529-6127368 GCA_001587735.2 Parhyale hawaiensis | reverse complement strand
TTTTTGCTGGATTTCCTTTAGCAGCGTTTTGGGCTTCCCGGTGTTGCAAATGCTTCATTTGGGTTGTATTACCTGTCCGTGGGAGCCCAAGCGTGAAGTTTTAATAATAATAATAAGAAAGAAGACCACAACGGAGGCTGGCAAATAATGTTGCCGTAAGAGAAGGACTCTAACACAATAATTACAAAAATTAAATATGTTAATATGTACACCTGAAATGCTAAAATAATTAGTGAAGCTGATAGCGTAGAACGAGGTGGGCAATGGTCAAGGATATAGACAACAAAAATTCAATATCTACAAGTGTAACGGCGCTGGTGATTTCTAAGCATTAGCTTTTCTACATGTTACTTGTGTCTGCCGGTTGGAGCAGGCCGGCGAAAGCTTCTTTGGGAAATATCGTAAATGATCTTCCATTGGACTGTTTGGTTTTACTACCGTTAAGTGACATAGCCTAAAGTTAATGGCTTCCGCCTGACCCAGCAGTATAAAGAGCTTCTGATGCCAAGCTTAGATCCGGGTTCCGTTTATTACTGTCTCGTTTCTGGCTCATAAACCTCCGTTCCACCTATCGCTATCACTTAATGACTTTCCGCTCTTACATGAACAGGGATAAAGCATTGAGCTGTACATAATGTTTAAGCTATAATGTTCTATATGCAAATGGCATATAATAACACTCTTATTATGATATCCGCACCGCAACAAACGGCATATTTATTCCCTAGAACTAAATTTCTCTTGGCATGTCATTAATTTACTAACTTCCGGTACAGTTTAAAAGGCTTCTCAGTAAATCTGGAATTTTCACAGCAGGAACACTTCCCTAAACTCTCTGGCTGCATGTTCGTTCCAACCTAAGATCAAAGGTCGAATCCATAAAAAGCGGAAAGATTGTTGTACGCGGCACTGCTTTATCTCGGAAATACTTATTATGCTAGCTTTTAAATTTGTGATGAAAATGTTTGTGAAAATACAGAGATGTTGTTGATAATGCAAGTTAATGTAATACAATCGCGAGAATATATTACACTGCATAGATTCTAGCATGTCAAAAGAAGCACCGCGAGCGCTATAGTCTACTCTATTGCCTTTCGATATGTTACGTTCAGGCCATTAACTTCCCAAGTAAATCATTCTCGTAAATTCATTTAAAGAATTTAAGAACTCCATCAGGGTTAACACAGTTGTGATAGAAGCGCTTGGTGTTATCAAAAGCGGACCCGATGCTCGATTCTCACCCGGAATACTGCCATCAAGCATGCTGCTTTCATTTGCAATTATGAGCATAAAAAGCCGTTCCGAACTGCATTTATAGTACAACTATTTTTATAGGCTGACTCAGCTATCGTATCAGCAATACAATAGGTTCAGAGTCAGCTTACAGTTGCTACTGATTACCCTATCGCACAAGCCACCTCAATCAATGCTTATATTCAAAGAGAATTTTCATTTCATTTCCTTCCGCGACGCTACACGGCAACGTGCGCATAAGCTTACACGCGTTTTTGAAGTCCGTTCGTTTGATTTTAGAGTAAAGGTAAAAACTGCAACAAATTCATTTCGGACCATCTCACGAAAAGAACAGTGCAGCTACGGTGTAAAAATTTCAGTTGCTGAAAACTGTCGCGAGTAGTCAACTGAAGCATTAAGCTTTGAATACTTGCGCTCTTTCGATAGTTGACCTACTGCGCACCACTTCCCTTCGCTTCTGTAGCATCAACATCTCTAAACTTCAAGGTATGTGTTACTTTAGACTGAGTGTCGATTGTTGCAGAATTTATATATATATATAGAATAATAGTGTTGCTTTGTAACATGAATACTGCTCGCTTCTAAACTACAACCAGAGACCTCTCTACACTGGACGGCACACTAAGATTCCAAGTAGGCTCTACATGTAGCTGATAGATAAAATTTTAATAAAATCAGGAAATTATTCTCCTAATACGCACTCCATTCGTACGTCCGTCCATTTGTTTGCACGTTACGCTCTCAGTATTTAGCATTAGGTCAGGGCACACTATGCTTGTAAAAGGTTCTGATTTGGCTAGGAAAAATTTCAACCAAAACTATTTTGCTTCGTTTTTATCACCCGCGAACGAAGTTAGAGAGGTGATGTTTTCGTTGAAGATTTAAGTATATATAAATATTATATATATATATGTTTATTACGCGGTTTTTGGTATTAGGACGCCAAGCTAACCGTCCTTCATTAAGGCGATACGAGGAAGCTAACAAACAAAATATTGGCCTGTATAAGGTAAGGTATGCCAGTACTGGTCCTGCTAGCGTCCAAAGACGTCACGAACAATTATGAGGCCAATGAAAGTTTGATGCTGAGTAAACAAAGCTCATTTTCTAGCCAATAAAAATTAACACTAAGTAATAAACGCACACTCGGACGTCAGTAGAACCAGTCCATGCCTAACCTTCTGAGGGCCAATTCATTGTTGAAGGGCTTCGGCATTAGGGTGGTTGTAGTCATCGGTGGCAGCATCTAAGCGCGCGTTTACTATCGAGAAGACGGAGGAACCAGAGCGTCGATTTATTTTTTATGTACGTTAGTCTACGGGAGGCAGGCGACTTCAGACATGTACAACATAGCAGGCACATGAGGATGGCACCTTAAAAAAGTTTGATGTCGCTCTATAATATATATATGTATATATTCTTACCGTGTCGCCTTAGTGACATTACCACCACCACCACTTTCTGTATACATGTTGTGCGCGTTTGGTGGATCGTTCAAATTTTACAATGGAAAAGAAAAAAAACAGTCCTTGCCTCCCTTAACCTACCCGACTTTATACCCGAATATAGTCCAACTTACCCGAAATTACGGCCTAATACCTACAACATCCACCAAACGCGCAGCGCGATCGATCGATCGCGCAAATCCAACAAACGCGCACAACATATATGTATATATGTTGTGCGTGATCGATGGCGCTTGCGCGATCGATCGTTCAAACGCCTAACCTAACCTAACCCAACCTAACCTAATCTAACCTAACCCCATCTCTCCATTGACTAAAATTGACGGTGCCCGAAATTTTAAAATAAAAAAAAAAACAGGCCTTGTCTCCCCTAACCTACCCGATATACTCAGAAATAGGGGGAAAGTTGAAGAAAAATATTGATTAGGTTAGGTTAGGCGTTTGAACGATCGATCGTGCTCAACATATATATAGCTAACGAAGAGTTTAGATGTAATTCGTTCGTTAGGTGTAATTTTTTAGCATTAGGTGTAATTTTACGGTATAAAAGGAATTTAAGTGTGATAGCCTAGAGGCCAATGAATACATACTCCTCAGGTTAGGCACAGGCAAGGACTGGTTCTGCTGCCAATTCAAATTTAAGATTAAAAATTAACGCTAAGTAAGTTCAATCAAAGATTGACGATTAGTAAGGCCAATCAAAGATAGACGCAAAGTAAAGAAAACATCTATAACATAAAAAAGTGCTTACCTAAACACTAAAAACCAAAATAAGCACTAAAAACTACATAAATGCAGTAAAAACACTTAGGAATGCTAGCAAAACTATTTTTGGCCTTCACCTAACCTTCCGAGCGAGACCTCATTAAAAGGGCTCTCTAGTAGTGTTGGTGGTCGGGGATGCTAGCGCCTAAGCGAAGTTCAGAGCGTTTATTTGTCGGCAAGCGTACAAGGAGAGTCCCGTTTAGTATAGTCGGTCGTTAGGAGTGAAGTTCACACTTACACCTAACTTCCGCAGATGACACTTCAAGTCGTTTTTAGTCAGAATCGCTTACATTTAAAGCCCCATCTAGCTATATATATATATATATATATCTATCCACCCAAAAATAGGTAGGAGTTGAGCAATCTTCACAACTTTCTGTAGGGAATTTGGTCTAGTTGTGACCCACGCCAAAATCTAAGCCTAGCTGGCCATAAAAATGACGGCGTTGAATTTTCTCCACAGCGGCGAATTCGCCTCCCTACGGCAGATCGCTGGGGCGTTCTATTTTTCCTGTTAGTGTTGTAGAAAATAGTTTGGAGCGCCTCTACTTCCACAACAGCGGCGATTTAACAGAGGAAGTAGCAAAGGACATAATTAGGACGATAGAAACGGGAAACCCATGCACGAAGGGGTTCCCTCACTGGATGTGACCCATGCCAAAAAAACTTGGATTAGCTGGTCATAAAAAATGACGGCAATGAAATTTGCTTCCTCCGCGGGTGATGGTTTTACGCCACGAGGCGTTCTATATAATGTTTTAATTTTAGTCAAATTCGAAGTTTAACAGGAAGTTCACGTTGCAAGTATGAAATCTACATATTTTCATTTTTTTTGCGCCATATACATTCGCTTTGTTAGTGGCTTATGGACATTCTTAATTGAGCCAAAGTTTAGCTTAGATAAGGAATGGGAAAACAAAGAGATCAGTTTTGGACAGCTATGCTCTAAAGTATTTTCTTCATGCTGAAGTGCGCTATTTAGGGAATATATTGGCATCTCGAGAAGAAGGTGTTAAGTCCTGCTGTAACTGGAGAACTGACCTAGTCTATTGTACTTTGTTCTATAGCTCTCGCATCAAAGCAGTTATATAATGGACTACCGTTCAATATCCACGGCGCCCCTAACAGTGAGAAAAAAGATCGTATATGCTTCAGTAAAAAAAAAATTGAAATGTGTAACATTGTGAAGGGCTCATCCATCTGTAAACTTTTCGGAACCGAGCTTAGAATAAGCGTGCAGATACAGAGGAAAGCAATGCAAAACCTATCTTCGCATCTCTATGTCATTATCAAGATACAAGTGCAAATTCATCGCTAACGGAACATAAGCAAGATTTACATGAAAAACCAAAAGACTAAGATGGGTTAGACGAGGTGTATTACTGAAGGCCCTGGTGACAGCGATGCATTTCACCGAGCTCGTCAGAATTAGCTGACGGACTTTAGTTTAGACGCCCATTTTCTGTTTTATTTTTGATTATTATTTGCAGCTAAATTATTTCGACGACATAACTGTTTCCCATTATGGGAGTCATTTTGCTTTTTGTGCTTTAAACCATTTTGCATTGAGGTTTATCCCCTTTCATTTTTTCCATAGATATGAAGACACTCTTTCGGTTAGCTGCCATCAAAGCTCTAACTGCTGTAGTGTTGTGCATCTCTCTGGGCTACGGCAACTGCGAAGGGCCATGGAGGAAAACAAAACTGAGCACCAGCACCGTCAGTGAGTACTCTACAATGTCGGGCTACTTCAAGTCCCAAACTTTGGCAGCAACGGCGTGCGCGAGGACTGGCTCGTGTAAGGTATCGTGCGGCAGCGGTGAAGGTTTGTACAATTTCCTGGAAATCATCGCCATACCCTACAATGTGGACCCAGTGGGAGGGCCTTTTGTTGAGTGCTACACAAGCAGGCGCCCGAACATGTTGCTGTCCCAGACTTCGTCAGTGGTGAGTTACTCGCCAGTTACCAGCGCCTTCCCAACTCGAGTTCCTGCAAACCTCATCGACGGCCTCTTTGTGGAGGATTTTTCAAAGGACTGTTACTTGAGTGAGTCAGTAGACTCTCCATACTTTCTTCTGAACCTTGGATCACCCAAAGTCATTCGTAAGGTGACACTTGTGGCACAACAAAATGATAAGGCGCGGATGTATTTCAAATACTTGGACATTCGGGTCGGCAATCATGAAGCTCAAGGGAATTTCTCATCCTACATCAGAATTGGTTATCTCGATGGGGAGGCGACAGGATCTAACTTCGTATTCCACGCTGTGCCTCAGACACCAGTAAAGGGTCAGTACCTGTCTGTCCAACGAATGAGCATTGGCCGGTTACAGGTCTGCTACATGGAGATTTTCTAAAGGACGCATTACTTGGTGGGTAGACCAGTGGACTCCGTTTGCAGAGATCCACAATCAAATATAATTTTATTTCTGGCTTAAACCACTAAGTGAATAAATAAGTTTCCCTATTAATAAAGTCTAATATTAATTTTGGCATTGTTTGATGGATTACTAATCAGCTGAAGCCATGACAGCTTATAACGTTAGACTTGTTTAGTCCAGCACCGCTGTACCCGTGTTTGAGTACAGGTCCAGCAACTGAGAAGCGGCAGATGGTCAGACAACAATTTATTGTCAAAAGAAGAAGGAGGAAAACATTGCAATATTCGCTATTTTTAAATGAGAGCAAAGCTGCAGTCGACCACGGATTGTCAGAGATATGGCGGACGGAAGGTTCGTGTGACAACTGCGACACCCACTGTCCCCATATTTGGTTAGGGTCAGTACCTCAGCAATAAAGTGTAAATGCCAGATGCGATGAAGCTGATTACCAGGCATAGCAAGAAATCACCTGCCTTGCAGAAAGACGAACTCTGCAATTATTGTACGCAAGGACAGCATTCTAGCGTCTAGCCACTGCAGGTAACGCACGTGCATTGGTAGGAACCTCGTAAAAATGCTATCACGCTTAGGTGAAAAGTGATGAATTGTGGGATGAACAATGTTTTCTCAATATTTTTTACTTACTTTACATTGTGTAGAATAACAATAAGGCAAGGAATTTGTAATTTTTTCTTCATATTAGTGCGGACTAGGTAACCGCCGGAAGGCAACCATGCCATATAGGACGCCAGCTAGGTGGCAGTGCTTGGAATCCGACTAGTCGAGCAAAATTCAACTCAGTTGTTAAGATCAATTATATCATCCAAATAAGCAGAAATAGCTATTTAAATTCTGTAGTTAATGATGGTGTCTATTCCGGCAAACAACTCAAAGTTTGAAATATTAGAACGAAAATTAATTCGCCTAAATTGAGTCGGAAAATGAGTTTAGGTGCCACCGGTTGGCCGGCGAAATTAATCCTTCGACCCTTGAGTGGTCCTGGGCTTCACGCAGGCGATTTATTTCCATCCGTGATTTAAAGTTTCAGGCTAATTCTTTCTTGATTACACTTGAAGCTTCCGATAACTCAATCTTAATCCGTAAAATTAAGTTTTCAACTGGCTCACCGTAATCGCATTGCTTCTAAGACCTGAAACGCGATTCAAAGTGACAAACTTGTTCAAACTTGTTTCAAGTTTCTGTCAAGTCAAGCCTCATAGGCTTATAGTAATGAAGGAAAGGCCGTTACTTTACCGAGCACAGACATTGTGTTAGCAAACTTTTTAAAATATCGAGTATCAGTATCGGCACGGTTATCTTAAGTGAAGTAGCGAATTTTGGTAACGTCCAACGAGATTGTGTCTAGGTGCCCATCACTGACTGTTGTTTTTCGGCTAATATTAGAAGGAATTTATGTATTCTGCTCTTACTAGCCTTAATTTCTAATTTCACCAATTGGGCGATTACTAGGGAATCTAAAATTTACTAAAAATGAGAGAACCACAGTTAGAAGTTTCATTTTCTTATAAAAAGCAAACGTTTCGGAATCATAAAAATTCTATTGTCAGTGCTGTAAAATAAACAAACGTAATTTTGAGAAAGCAACTACGGTGACACCAAAAGAACATTACCGATAAATTGACACAAAATTAAAAAATGTAGAAAGGGAATAAAAAAAATTGCAGGATAACAATGAAAACTAGTTACCATATGACAATTGTGCAGGTTCAACTATACACTAAAATTAATTATGTGAAGCTATGGCTAAGGGTACTGCTGCTTGATCATTATTTAGTGACGGTCTGTCGGTGAAAATAAATAAACTTTCTAAAATTCGGAGGTCGGATTTTGAAGTTGCCCTACTTAAAATATATGAAATTTTTATGATTCCGAAACGTTTACTTTTGATAAGAAAATGAAACTTTTAACTGTGGTTCTCTCATTTTTAGAAAGCCTTAATTTCTTGTAAAGCAAACTGAATTTGTCTTAGCATTCGCGGTAATGAACATTATTGGTCAGAAGGAAATCAGTTGAATGTGGCTCACTGAAAAGAAACCAGTAAAAAGTACAGTTGTGAAAACTTGTGATGAAAATCCTTCCCTAAGGAGAAAAGTTCAGTAGTCATCCACATAGGTCCTTCTTGTTTCGTGCAGTCCTTGGCTCAAGTTCAACATCTGAAATTTCCGGTGTCGATATACTGGGAAGCCCTCTAGAATTCGTTTACTGCTTGAAGTCTTGCAACAAAAGGGTTATTTTAAGAGAATAGTTTTGTAAGCATTAGATATCTTAATGTAAGTTAGGCTAATTGGCGCCTGTCTAGTGTGTGGTTAATCTAAGATTTAGATATAATATGTTATATGTGTTAAGCACTTATTCTATGTAAACCGAACCTCTTTTTTCTGGCCTTGTGTTACATAACCCAGGGTATAACTACGTAAAGGTAGCCCACGCGCATCTCCAACTCTGTCCCCTTTGCTCCTTGCAAGCTGTGACGTCATCTGGAGACCAAAGCTCGGTCACCTACTACAGTCTCTATTGCAGAATTTCGTTTTATCATTTCACTAAACATTCTTTCCTTATCACAACGTATAAACAGTTCAGTTCAAATGTAGCGATTTATTGCGAAAATCCTATACGACTCTCTATGACTTACTAGCACTGTGAGAGAAGCCTCTGGAACTTACGAAATGCGTTGTTTTTGCCTTGTGTTTTACGGCAGCGTGTGAGAAAACAGATTGATACATATTAGACATTTTACCTTAAAATGAAACAGACTTAAATTTTCACAGAGACCCGTAGTTCCTCAATAATTGCTCTAACTGTTAAAAAGTACAGTCATGCATTACTCTGCATGTATAGCAAATAAAGCGCAAAATAGGAAGGGACTATGAAAACACTTTCCGGTAGAAAGACGTAAATAAAGTCACTCTCCAAACATAAATGATTTACCACAAAATTGTTCTTTCTATTTTCTGTAATGAATGATGTATACTACGTTAAGCTTCATGTCCGAGCTTGTCTTCGTAAGTTGTACTGCGTAAGTTGTATCTGCGGCAGCTTCACAGATACATACAAAGTTATAGAAGCTTGTTGAAGTAAAAATGTTAGTTGTACAATTGAAACTAAAAACACCAATTTCATGCATATATGAGTTCTGGTCCATCGTAAATAGTCTCCCTGCATGCCATATGCTTCCAATTTTTCCTTAGCCGTTGATTGGAACTATGTCAAAAACGTTTTGTGTATCTAGACTTCTAATAGGCTTTTGATAAAGTCCCCCATCCACTGGTAATGAGGAAATTGGAAGCCCATGGCATCCATTGAGACTATTTACGACGGATCAGGGCATGACTTACGGGTCGGCAGCAGGAAGTGAAGGTTGAAGGAGAGACGAGCAACTGGACGCGAGTATCAGCAGGGGTTCCTCAAGGTAGCATGCTTGACCCACTTTACATCAATGATCTCGATCTTAACATCCGTAGTAAAATCAGTAAATTTGGGGATGATACAAAACTGTGTCATCCTGCCACGAAAAGAGCCCAGCTCCAACAAGATCTTGACCACCTCATGAAATGGAGCACAACGTGGCAGATGAGCTTTAATGTCGACAAATGCTCAGTGATGCACACAGGGCTGATGAACCCCTCACCTTCATTGCAAATGAACGGGACGGTATTGGTTGCTGTCACCCAGAAACGCGACTTAGGTATCACTATTACAAACAAACTACAACACAGTCAGAAAGTTGACAGGAGTGTGAAAATGGCTAGCAGAGTACTGGGATTCACCACCAGAAATTTTCTATACAAGACCAATTACATCATCGTTACCTTGTACAAGGCATTAGTGCGGCCACACTTAGAATTTGCTGTTCAATTACACATCTGTGTAAAGATATCGATAACATGGAAAGAGTCCAATGCAGAGCAACGAAATTGATACCTCAGTTGCGGAAAAGGCTGTATGAATGTCGTCTAAAAGAACTGAGTCTGATCTCTCTCGAGCAAAGATGACTCAGGGAGCAACTAATAGAAATATTCAAGTATTTGAATGGCTTCAACGATGTACCTACAACGGGACTCTTTGAAAGAGACCTCAACGTTCGCTTGAGAAACAACGGTCAAAAACCATAAAGCTCGAAGACGACGTTAAATCAGCAGTTCTCTCCGTATTTCATAGCCCGATAATTCCGGGTTCAAGTTATAACAGTTCCTCTAATTTTCCTGAAAATCTCTCGGTAGCTTTTTAAATAATCTTCTGACATACACCAAGATAAATATTAGTGAAACACACCAAAGGACCGACCGTTCAACGAAAAATCAAACACAAAGACAAACAAACAGACACACAAATCATAATAAAAATTTGGTATTTGCTCTTCGCAATGTAGCTAACAATTCCTGCAATTTTTTTTTTTAAGTCCGTCCATAACTTTTGGGGCCATGGTACCAAGAAAAATTAAGCAGACAAACAAGCAAACATAGCCAAAACGTTACCCGTCCTTCCTTCTAAGGCCGGGTTCACACGTCATTCATATCAAAAGACTCTTCCAAAAGTTCTGTAGCGTCGTTGTCACCTCAACTTTGAGTACTCTACGAAAAGTTTTTTTAAAATGTTAACCGTTAATCTGCTTCCTCTGTAAGTGTCACACTCCAACCACGGATATCTCATCAAAGTTGCAGTAAACTAAAATTGAGAAAACTGTGGAGTTTTCTGCTATGTCTAGGGCACAGTAGCACATTCGGACGAGTGGATACCCGAACACGTTGTTATGAAAGGCGTGTGGACTCGCTCTAACATGCCAAACAATCGTTGCAAATTTTGTGAAGATCTGTCAATAAATTTTTGAGTTATCTTGGTGGCAGACAAATAAAGTAACAGACAAACTCGATCAAAACATAAAATCCTTGGCGAAGGCAATAAAAAAGGAAAACGAAGTATGTAGTAGGAAGGAATTTTTGAAGTTTCATTTTGGTTTTACACAATAATTTTTCTTCGAGTAGAATATGATCATTATTTTTAATAATAACAGTTATTATCAATATTTCACAAAGTACTTTCAATTTGCCTGGGTGATTTTCTTCAAAACACACGTTTCAAAGACGGTCGGCCCACATAAAACTGACTAAATATAAAGTAAAATAAACTCATGTTATTCTTAACTATAAATTTAGAATTTTCTATAATGAATAATAACTGATGAGTTCACTACCCAAGTTTCATCCAAAACAGGCTTAAATGTAGAAAAATTACCTTCTACAAATACTCTTATACCTCTCTCTGTCCTTATATAATTATAGTATAATATCTAGTTGTATTTGCTGTTCTACACCATCACCAAGCACCACCACGCAGGAACGATTGAAGTACAATTGAGCTCTCTATTTCACAATGAATGAGCTCTTCACATTATTTGTGAATTACAGCGCCTGCATGAATTTCCGCAGATGTGATGGTCTCGTTCGTTTGGCTTCATCAAAGCAATCTAAGCCAAGCCCACTCCGTATATGACTTGTGCGGTACTAGAAACAGGAACTTTTTTCTTCTTCACTGGAAATCATTCAGCAGGTGTTACAATTATGTTTGGCCGATTGAAAAGTCGACTTTAATGGGTTTAATCGAGGCTTTGGGCGTCTCACAAGTGACTGATTAAGGGTCAACGCCTCAGTTTCGAATCAACGAGTTGCAGCTAGCGCACGTGTCTAAGGTTTCGGACTAGTCTCGCCTGAAAGGCTTACTTTGGATTCCCAAGCAAAGCCCCCAAAATTTCTCCTGTGGGCAGCAAAAAAAGTGTTGACAAGGTGGTCTTGAAAACGTCAGCATCTGTTACATATCAGAAATCAAAGTGTATCTGCCAGCCACAGCTGACTGGAAATCACTTGTTCTGTACCGCTTACGTTATTTCAAATGTGTGTGCTAAAATTTGTTATTGATCATTGCATATTATGTGCAATGCAAGGTTATGTGCCGAACTTGTATGCTGATTTTCATTGAACCAAAACTTTTATTGGCTTTCCGTCAGAATCTCTGTGAAGTTTGAGGCACTCTGGCATCAGTACATACATAATCGTTAACTATAGGAAAGTTATCAGTCCTGGTGTCTTCGCATTTATCTTATTCACTGCGTGATTTCAATGTTTACCCGTTTAAAAACCATTAAAAATGTACTGCACTGAATGATATTCTTTCCATTACATTTGAGCTCGTTTCAAGTGAGACCTTCATATTTAATCAATGTCATACCTGACTGAATTTTTTACCACAAGGTCCCTTTACCATAATGTATTTAGCAGACCAATCACCTTGCTCACTACCACTCTTCTTACATGTATATGAAGACAACATACAGTTAAACAATAAGGAATCGTGTAGAATCATTGCGTAAGTATCAAATAGCTCCAACATATCCACGAAGAAAATTACAGCAAAAGCCAGTGGATCTGCTGGTGCGCCACTACAGTCAGTGTCTCATCTGTTGTTACTTGTAAGGGGGACGCTGTCACGTTCCTACGAGCTTGCCCGTACAGGTGGGACAGCCGCATGTTCTTAACATAACAACGATGTATTCCATGTATTCTTACATGGCTTTCTATCAATAATTAGCTTTTTACCTACGAAATTATAATATCAATGCCTTATCTGTCGTGTTAGTGGCATTTTACGTCCCAGTTAACCTGTTAACAGAAAATTTACACAAGATGAGTAAATATGATACATAAATGCGTAAACTTCACTTTTATGTAAAAAGGACAACACGGTAAAATTGAGCGGTACTGAGCCTGGTATGAATACGGCTAAACGATACGGAGGGCTATTATGATGGGCACTGGGATTTTGTAAGCACCAAGGACGATGTTAATGTCACCTGCTACAGAAGATGAGTTATGCTAAGCCTAATACGCTCAACTTGTCTAGAACGTAAAGTAGATGCGTTGGTGTTAACTTCATTGATCGATTATGCTGCGATACAAGATAAATTCCCTTTGCTAAAGCCAAAAATGGTATTCTGCTGCTTAGAGTTTTTTATTTTGTTTGACCGTAATCCGGCTGCTTCCTACGCCTCCAATATGGTCCAGAATGAAAAAAACCAACGCTCATATACATCGGTAGTTTAGAACAAGTCAAGCCTATTTTGCGCAGCTTTCTTGCCTTCGTGGCTCCAATGTATGGCTCCCTAGTATGACGCTCATGTAAGTTCCTATGAAAAGAATTTTTTGCTGCATCAGTTGCTATATTTCGATGTTAACTTCTGGGACGGCCAAGAAGTTTATAGTTTTTAGCACTAACGAGCAATTAACTTTCAGTATTATTATAGGAGAATTTTCTTGCATCGTAGTCTTCCTTTGAGCTTGATGCTGCCACTGAGCTGGGCCAGCGGAAGCCATGCGTTAAGTGAAACGCTGGGTGAGGTAAGGGCCAAACTGATATTGATGATGGTTGTCACGCTGATACCGATGATGCTTATTACGCTGATACTAATGATAATCGTCACACTGATAGTGATGATTATTGTCACGCTGATACTAATGATGATGGTTACTTAGTACGAGAAGCAAAGTGTACTGTTAGCTATTCAGTCATGTCTTCCACCTCTCTACACAGCACGAGCCATGAAGCTAAAGAAAAGCGGAATATCTTCCATTTAAAGTAGGGTTTCGTTGCCCATACACATTCCCACGTAAAGATAAGATTATCTTTAACCACACTAGAGTCCAGTCACCCGTGCGTGAGGTACAAACTTTTTTCTCTTACCAGCACAATGCTCATCATCAACATGAGTAAAAGTTGCTGAAATATAAGGAGAGTTCAAAAAGTATTGTAAAAAGCCAGCTGTTTCGGAGCTACTGGTATCCCTTATGCAGTAACTCGCTTCGGTCGAACTTTAACCAGAAGTCTATTGGACGCCTGCGTGTAGCCTGCATGACATGTTTCGTCGCCTGAAGAATGTGCAGAGGTCAACTAGTGCAAAGTACACTGATTGCCTCAAATTCAGGGCAAGAAAATTAGCTCTGAGTCTCCAGCTCAGGATAGAAAATCTGCTAACGCCTTCGTCAAGGTGATCCGTCATTAGGCCTTGGCTACAAACTTTCTAACATGTACACATAGCCGATGGCGGCGCATACTACCCCCAAACAGGGGCCAAACAATTATCCGTAATGCAATGTAGTTTGTTGTGATATTATTTATTATTTTTGTTGTTATTATTATTATTATTAAAGCCTAATAAGTTCACCAGGAAAAGATAGGACGTGGAAGCCGTATCTTCTAGATCAATATTACTCACCAGATGCCCTGCATAGAAGTGTATAAGTTGTGAGAATACAGACCAAACTATAGTTAGTGCAGTAGTCCCTGGCAATTTTAATCTGAAACCATTTGCATAGCTAGCACTCCCGCAGGTTCGGTACTCCTCGTGTACGCTATTCCTGTTTACTGCGATTTTTAAAATTTCTACTTACATGTACTCGATATATGCACACGCGAATCGAAAGTACGTGTATCGAGTGCCTAGAAGAGAAAAATGTTAATCGTAAATAACAGCAGAGAAAAACAAGTAGAGCTTAATATAATAATGTCGAAGACAGTCTGTAGTTGACAAACATGTTATCTGTCATATATGTGGCTCGACCTGGTAACGCATGGAAACAATGTCGTTCTAAGAACGTTATGTGACATAATTTCAGTAAAAACAGCTTTGGCTGATATCCGTTCTAATACTATTACGTACGAGAATGCAGCACATTTACCGAACTTATTCGTTTAAAGGGAAGGCAATCAGAAAACAGTACTGTCAGTATTATGTCATACACATGCAATGCGATGATTACAATTTGAAGTAAAATTCGTGGAGCTTATAGATAAATGTATAAAATTTTCTTATCTTTTCTAATTTTGCTCACTGACGTACAGTATGAAACTATTTGAGCTTACTGTAGCATTTGCTGTAAAGTTTGACATTTTTCTCTATCTGATTAACCATTGCCCATCAAACACTGCGCCAAGGCTGCACGTATGATGGCTTGGGTAATATCTTCCAGTGAATAAAAGGGGAAGTCAAGGTGACGCACATCCTCAGTGGAAAATCCGTATACACTTGTTCGTACTTTAAAGAAATGTCTGCTGCCCAATAAAAATGCACTGCCAAAGTCGATCACAGACTGTCAGAGCAATGGCGTCAGCGATGGAAGGCTCATATGACAACTGTACCCTCTAACCATCCCCACTTCTGGTTCTGGTTATAAAGTAGGTACTCTCGCAATAGCGTCTGAATGCCGGAAATGCAGACTCAACAAGCCAAGCCCTGCAAGAATACCCGTGTTTGGCAAAAAGGGTAGATTTTCTATTGCATAGCGTGCAAGAGGCCGACACTCCAGCATTCTGCCAGTGCCGGTATATGGACCGCTCCAATCAATGATGGCAGCGCCGCCTTGACAACGAGTCTATGCAGGTGGAAGCGGCGCTACAAACATCACGTAAAGTGAAGGAAGAGCACCCAGACTGTGACGTCACGACGGGTGCATTACCGTACCATTACAACGCATTGCCTCAGCTCTGTGGGAAAATTTTTGAAGAGATTTTTAGGAATTCTTTTTATAGTCGTGCGTTTAAGCTCAAGGATGAATCAAAAAAATTTTGATGGCGACCAGCATTAAGTCTGGATCTAGATTCTTCTGCAGAATGTTTTGTGGAAAGCAATGCACAGCGGCGCCAGAAAGAGCCTCCGCACTGGCAACAAGTTCATGTCTTTCTAAGTTATGAAAAATTTTAAGTTATATACTAAACGAACCGTATGGCAATAGATTATATTATAATTATAGTCGTGTTCACTTCGAATTTTTGGACCTAAAACAATTTTCGGTGAGAGTCGTCCTTGAATAAATACTTTTTTTTAACGTGGGGCGAGTAAGGTACACATAGCAAGAAGAAATTTCTCGGTTTAGAACTAAGCATTAATACAGTAAATAATTCATTGCAGAGGCAAATTGTGTTCAACTTCTTTCGCACGAAGTCCAAGTGACGTATTTCACGTCATCTTACGCGTCTTGAGTCACAAAGCTGGTCTTATGTTAGGTCACAGCGTCTAAGGAACCAGCAAGCAGCCGATTTTTTTTATCTTCGCAGTACACACAGCTCCAGGAGAACCAAACTCCTAACGGCCAAAGCACCATCTAATTGTTCATGCACGATCAAGTCCTTGCCTCACTTTATTATATAATTACTTCCTTTGTTTTATTTTTTCAATACCCTGGAGTTTCCATGATTCTGAACTAACTAGTGGACCCAAGCTTGAAAAAATTCACGCAGTGGTCGATATGTTTGCTTTCTTCTCTGACTTGCCGTTACCACATTTTCCCCCTGACGTTTATTAGCAGCTCTTATTCCCTTCGGTAATCTTTCTGCTTCAAGTCCTTCTTGTCACTGTAGTGCATAGGAGCTTCATCTCTCTCCATTGGTAGCACGTCTCCGTTCATGAGACTATAGTAGTCTCGTTCCTCGTTTACGTTCCCTATCCTCTTTCTTAATTAAACGTACGTCTTCAAACGTAAAATCTTATGTAAACCACAGCAATAAACTTGCATGCAACTTCAGTCAGCCTATATGTATGCACCATGAGTGCACCGTATCCATGATGCTCACTCCCATACTTAAATATCTGCATCATTGAAGTGCTGAAATTTCGGCCTGTAAAGCGAAATATACTCTCTCAGAGAAAGACAGTACGCTAGAATAAATAATTGTCAACAGCCCGTGAAATAAATAGTGTCTACTGCCCATTGTGAGTGCTGCGCTGATCATCTGCCGAATTTACATGTAGCGACTTGAGAGAAAAAGTTATAGCATCGGACTTCAGAAGCTGCATATATGTTGTTCCTATTCCAAGAAGTGTTTCACGAAGTGCATTCAGATAGAGAGAAAAGGATCCCACTTTCGCCATCTTCAGTAACTTGATCATCGATCTATATGAAAACGTAATTTAATAACAAAATCTGCAATCTAACCTATTTTTCGCCTATCTATTTATTGCCTTAAAAACGGACACGACATAAATTAATACACGAAGCGTTTTACTGTATTATACCGGGTGTCTAAAAAAGTTATATATTCAATTGGCTGCTGTTTGAATACTATTGAAGTTAGGATAATGAAACACGCATGAAACAAAGAATAGATGCCACCCAAATGCCATCCATTAGCCATGATACACTTATTTATAAGATGGTGAAAATTCGCGACCACCCGTTGAAGTGTGTTGACATCGATGGATCGAATTACGTCTTTAACATTACATTTTAACCCACGAATGTTTGCTGGGCGAGAATGAAATGCTCTCTCGTTGACGAATCCCTTCCAATCAAATCAAGATGAGACAGAGATCTGGAGATCTAGGGGGCCACTGAAAAGTCCAAGCGGTGGAAAATTATTCGTCGAGGGAATCTTTCGTTGGACCAAGCCATAACTTCACCAGCAGTATGGGCTGTTGCTCCATCTTGTTGAAAGCATTCATCACGATGTGTATCATCATGAAAAATTTCTTTCACAATATCCAAATAAGTCACTCCGTTTGTTGACTGTACTTCCATGGTATTGGGATCTTCGAAGAAGTAAGGGCCATATATCCTGTTGCCACTTAGTCCACACCACACTGTTACTTTGCATGAGTGAAAAGCTTTTTCCGTGAGCATAGCAGGGTTGGTTGATGACCAATAACGAAAATTTTCTCTGTTTGCTGTTCCTTTCAAGTAAATATGGCATTCATCACTGAAAATACTGTTTGTCGAAGATAACTCATTATTTATCACCATATCAGTTATCTTATTAAAAAAACAATAGAAACCGATCTTTATCGATACCTGAAATTATTATTATTATTATTAAATCACACCAGGCTGGCGACGTAGGAACGGAGAAACTCCATGAGGTTAACAAACCCCCACGCAA
The DNA here is from genome assembly GCA_001587735.2 of Parhyale hawaiensis. Classification (NCBI taxonomy): domain Eukaryota; kingdom Metazoa; phylum Arthropoda; class Malacostraca; order Amphipoda; family Hyalidae; genus Parhyale; species Parhyale hawaiensis. Next base: position 6,109,561 of record LQNS02276929.1, on the reverse strand, counting down.
CCAACCCAGCGGGTGGAGAAAACAAAAGAATG
>LQNS02276929.1:6079750-6096160 GCA_001587735.2 Parhyale hawaiensis | reverse complement strand
AGCAGTTCTTTCCCTATTTCATTGTCAGCATTTGGAATAGACTACCTTCCGATGTTGTTTCTGTGGAGTCGGTCAACTCGTTTAAAAATCGTCTTGACATACACTGGGAGAGATATCTTCCTCAGCTAAGAACTCCTCCTCCACGAGTCGCAAGCACTTAACGACCAAAGCTTCCCAGGACATTTTATGCTGACTTCTTCTCACTTCCACTCCATCTCTATATTTTAAGCTCCGTATATCAGCGGCAATCGATCATGCTTGGGGACATTCATGGCGGAGATTCTTCTCACCCTCTGTTTCTATTTTTTTTTATTTTCTTTTTCTCTTTTTTCTCTTTCGTCTTCCGTTTTTTCCCCTCTCGTTTCCCCAATCCTCTATATCCTACTAACATAATGGCAATAGCTCAAAGAAGCCGGGGTTCCTATTTTTTATTTTCTTTTTCTCTTTTTTTCTCTTTTGTCTTCCGTTTTTTCTCCTCTCGTTTCCCCAATCTTCTATATCCTACTAACATAATGGCAATAGCTCAAAGAAGCCGGGGTGTTAGTCCCTGTGTCTCTTTGGGAATGGGCCTCTTGGTTCGTCTACTGCTGCCTATCTAATCTAATCTATTCTTCTTGCATTCCTTACCCATCCATCTGTCTTCTCCTATTGTAGTTTTACGAGGCCTGCCAGGTTGATTCTTCACTTCGTATGACCCAATTTTCTCAAGATGTTTCAAACTACAGTCAATTACACTCTTAGACTTAGTCTTCTTAGTCTTAGCCATTATTGAACATTGATCTTCATCATCTAACATCACGGGCTGTTTTTGGACTTCCAGTGACGTCACTGTGTACCTTGCCGTGTTTATAGTGCAAGGAACTGCTTAAATTTTAATAGTAAGCCTTATCTACAACCATTACTCTAAAAGTTACTAAATACTACAGAAAGATTAATAAATTTATTAATTTTGTTAAACGATCCATCTTTTTGATCGCAGGCGTTAATTAAGTTATCAATCAATCATGCCTTCATTTATTAGTAGGGCATAAATTATTTCCTTCAGCGTTTATTTTTCACTCCATATGAAGTCAAGTAGATAATAATGCTCAAACTTTGACCTTTCCCTGTTTTCCAATAAAAAATTATGCGTGTTTTCTTTACTATATCAACATCGTAAATCCAGCGCGAGGGGGGTGTATTGCTCGTAGCGCTTTTAAAATATTTTCCATATTTACTACAGTACTACTACTATTACAACTACTCAACATCGTTCTGTTCCTTATGTCGCCACTGTATAAATGTATTTCTCCGTACCATGGCAGTGCACATTATCTCGCACCTATGCCTTTTGGAACAGTGGAGAACCAGAAATATAGAATGGTATATCGTCTGAATTTTGAGAGGAGTCTCAATTTTAAAATACCGTAACAAACAAGTTCTGCATCATGCTTGTTTTCCTTACATTCAAAAGTACGTTTCTTTGGCTATAATTGCAGCAAATATGAAGCATTACCGGTAAATATACTGTATTGTAACTGCGCTGTCAAAAATGACAGCCAGGCATTTGTAATTTCTTTTATTCAATCAATGATCATGCTTCTACCACGTGTAATATGCTTCCAATGGATACACTACATACGGACCAGCTCAAACTGTCATCAGATACATATGTGGGCTGTCTGAGCCGTACTCTCTATCTTCCTCTTAGATATGCGAAAAAAAGTTTATATAAGTAAGCAGTGAAGCATCGCTGAATTTTATTAACTTCTCCGCGGCATATCTTCTGTACGGTATGATATACCTTCAGTACACATAGAATTTTTCATCTCGAGCAAAAACGGTTTTTTGATAAAAAGCTAGCAAGCTGGGAAGATAACTGCAGTGTCCGTTTCTCCTTGAAAAATTGCTTCTCCTGTGCTTCGTTGATCATTCATTCAGTATGTACGTCGTGATGTGAGAGCAACTATAGTTTCAATGTATGGAGAAAGCAATAAAAGTCAGACTCCGTGGCAATGGTATGAGAAGCTGTAGATATCTTCAGAGTTTGGATCTCATCGTTGGTTTAGTAATAAGTTTATTCAAATTTATTAAATAGGTTGTTATCAACTGCAACTTGGCCTGACAGACAGACCACAGTCTCTAACCTGACCTTATTTTCATCTCCGTATTTTCTTGAAGCATAACCGAAATTTGACACATAAATGTAGAAACAAATAAACAGTCAAATAAATAAACCTATATGTACCAAGTCGTCTTTATTAAATTATAGATTTTTCCTGGTCTCTCCATAAGGTATTGTCTATAGCTACAATTCACAAGAGAGGGCACTGTATACAGTATACGCTTCCGAGGTTTTTTTTTCCGGTCTCCTCTTTTAGAGTTTCTGTGTTTTAGAAGTCTCTGTTAGAGGAGTTTTGTTGTTGTTATAATCTGGCCCTGCTTTCCCAAGTACAATTTAAAGTTGAGAGTAAGTTAGGCCTAATTGTACAGGTACAAATCCATGGGCATACCATCTACAATTTTGTATTTGGCCCCTGATTACCTCCGCCAAGGAGGTTATGTTTTCGTCGTGTTTGTCTGTCTATATGTTAAGAGGAACAGATAATTAACTTTTGGTGAACATATGTCCATCCGTTTGTTTGTTTGTTTGTTTGTTTGTTTGTATGCCTCATTTTCTCACTGCCATAACTCAAAAAGTTATAGATGGATTTTTATGAAATTAACATGAGTTGTTAGATATATAACACAGAGTAAATGACCAAATTTTTATAATGATCCATTAGTTCGTTCGTTCGCGTGTCGCTGTGTCTAATTTTATGCTTATTAGCACAATAACTCAAAAAATAATGAGTGGATTCTTATGAAATTCATAGGGGTTGCTAGTAATATTAAAAACCATAAATGATTAAATTTTAAATTTTGGTGCAGATCGGTTCGTTCGCTTGTATGTTTGACTAATGTTTGTCGTAACGATTGTTAGCAGTATAACTCAAAAAGTTATGAACGGATCTTCAAGAAAATTGCACAAGCTGTATTACTATCAAAATACACAAGTGATTCGATTTTGGAGTTAATACAGAAAAATTAGGGTTTCAGAGCCAATTTGAATTTTTTACTAACGTTGCCACGCTTGGCGGAGATATGCGCTCTCAAAGGGCTCTAGTTTAACTATTTATTCTCATTCACACATATCATCCCTCATGGGTCGCAACTTTTGATTGTATTTTTGTTAAGATCAGTGAAATGAATTTGCCTTAACCGGGATATGGGTACACTTGCCGAAACTGCACGTTATACGTTACTTCAATTGATATTATCAGACTTCTGAAATCCAGACCGCAAGCTATCAAGCTGTGTCTGATGCCCTGTACTGCACTAGCGCTCCAAGGAGAAAGTAAAACATTTGGATTTTTTGCTGCATTCTATTGTTTCCATAATATTTATACCCCACAGTAACTAGATAGAAAACGTTTTCCAATTTCAGAATGTAACCGAAGACCGTGGAAGTGAAAGCGGTTCTTAAAACGTCGGCTTTGCTGGCCAGGAGGAAATATTGAATTAACTGTTGTCCAATCACCACCCGCGGAAAAACTAGTCTCACATCATTTCTTGACCATGAGGTATATTCACTTAATTTTTTATGTAGCATAAAAACTAAATATTTCATTTTAAGACCTTAGACGTTTACTTCTGTAAGTGTCCTTTAGACAATGGATATAATTATGTACTCCATGTTAGGACGACTTCATCTTCTAACAATTATGAAAAGAATGGTTGACATTATACCTTCAACAGATTTGCAAAAGCGGTAGGTATATTTAACGAATCAGGTAAAATGCATTACAATACAGAACTACTTGTACAATTTTTCTCATGATTTTGAAAGCCGGTTATGCGTAGCCATTTTAAAAGATGCTCAAATTTGTTTCTAAAATTTATGCACTTGCTTGAAAGGTTTCCAAAATCTGTTTATGCAGTGTTCCTCTAATGAGATATTCTGTGACACTAGATTCGCGTAACACACTCGTATTGAAGCATGGTCGACAGTCATCGCGCAAGATGCGAGACGCTGGTCTTGAAATGATCGATGCCTTGGAGGTTCAGGATTCAGTGTCAGAGCGGGCCAGGTTATGAACTTGGTCAGGTCTGCTCTTCTCATGATTCCTTTTCTTCCGCTTCGTTACCAGTTCACAGAGAAAGACTGCTGCCGACATGATGATGCCTGTGGTCCAGTTTGATAAGTTAGTTTGAAGTTGGGAAGGTTTACGGTGGAAATGAGGATGTAGACGCGAGAAATTAATCGCTTAATATATACTGTAGGCACACTACAGCAAGGGCTCGTTCGATTAGTTCATCACAGTCAGTAGAAGCAAATTGCGCTCACCCGAAACCACAGACATGAACGATGATTTCGTCACTTTAAATCATGTTAAAAGTGTTAAAAAGAACTAAAGTACGCTTAAAAGAACTGGAAACCCGATTTGTGGAGCATTTTGAGTTATTGGCAGTTTCACAGGTAACTCAAGGCTCGATCATCAATTCGGTTCAACGAGACGAAGCCCAAGGCACTTGTCTGAGATTTTGGACGAGTCGGCTTGGCTTAGATTGGCTTCGATGAGCCAGTCGAACGAGTCCTGCACAGTATTTTCTTCACGCACGCAATTCGAAGACCTGGAAGTTCACGTTTCACCTTATAAATTGAAATTATATCCAATTGACAGGGTATCGTCAATGTAATTAAGGCATCGTCCATTTTCCAGTGAAACTAGAATCACTTGGCTTGACATGTCGGTGAGTTCAGAGAAGTGCTCTGTGTTTGACCTTTATAATCGAGTTTCGGGTATTAGTCTTTGATTTACCCTTCAGATCGCCAACAAAATCAGTCTTTCTATGTCGAACGGATTTGCCAGGGATACCAACGCAACCGAGTAACTTGTTGCACCTATAACACGACTTACTGGACGAAACCAAAGCTTCTGTTTGAGATTTCAGTCAAGTCAAACCTTGGGGGCTTAGCCTAACTCGACTATCATGAACCATGACACTCACTCAATCCAAGTATTGTTTTTTTATAGTAAGCCTCTTGAGCCATGATACATTATGTCAGGGAATAACAGTTGTGTAGCATACTGGTACGTATGTTCTTCTCACGTGTATAATTCTCAGCTCTGATAACAAATTAAATGTGTTTCCTATTTGTCGTTACGAGACGAAACACGTTGTTGTGAACCATTGCGTTTCACGAGTTCATTTCGCGCTCTAGTAAAGCTGATAGGTACACCTGGCTGTCATATAAGGCAGGGCAGAAAATGCGTTAATTATTCCGCATATTTATGCTTGCAGTCTTGATGTGGCACATGTAGTTATTCTCTTCTTATCTTTTGCTGTGATGTACATCACCAATTGTACGTTATCGTTCTATATTTGTTTTACATTTCATAAACCATCGAAACTGTTGAAATTCGGTTAAACACACTGGAGGATGCGTTTGTTGGACTGCATGCAGTAAAATACTCGTCTTTGAGTCAATAATTCATGCAGCCAACCTTATATTGAATCCTCATTCGTCTGTTCATCTTAATTGCAAAGAAATTTCCGGCTAAAACTAGAGGTTACTCAGTTAAAGATAACTACATTTTATGATTTTGCTCAATACTAAGGATTTCACGAGGTTGCAAAGCTCGGCTCTCACCTGCAAGGTACAGACAGAAGACCCCGTAGAAATCCTTCATTTCCAGGGCCCTGGTCAGGGATCGGTCCATCAACGCCCGCTCGCCGGGCTTCATGCAGACGGTGGCATTGGTGGCCTGCTGCGACTTGATCTGGTCTATGATGCCAAACTCGCGCAAGTTGTTGATGCTGCTCACAAAATAAGATATTGGTAGAAAAAAGAAAGATTTTGTGGTTGTAGATATAAAAATTGCACCTTCTTCACCCTCGAACGCTGATTTTGGGCCTGCAACAGAAACTCGGCAGTGCACTTCGCAATTTTACTGTAGATTATATCAGAACGCGATATGCTAGAAGAAATCGCAATAACAAGATCGACAACAAATGACACCAGTGGGCGCTCTGCCCGAAAAAGCCCTGAAGAAATACTAGAAGCAGGAGGCAGTAACTTAAAACTTGCACCTGGTATATCAAATGGACTTCAGGCATGGTGCCACAAACTAAAACTTATGGAAATGCAACTGGAAGTAATTCAACCTCAAAATGCTAGTTGCCTAATGTGCTTATAGCATCAGAATTTGTAAATTCTTCTTAACCACGCACCGTTTGTGTAGAGATGCGATGCCTGCAGTTGCTTTTAAACGATTATTTCAAAGTTTATCAGAACCATACGGAGCACTGTTTATTATATACCTATAAAAAATTTTCACCACCTTCATGAAAAACGAGATCATTTATCCTCTATAGCTCTTTGAAATAATAAACATGTCAACAAAAATGCTTTTTCATCATCACTCTAACGATAAGAATCAATCCACTCTCGTTAACACACACACGAAAAAAAAAAAATGGATACCCTAACCTGAAAACGTTGTAAGAACACAGACGCTATCTTGGATTTGGAAGCCCGGCTGATCGTTCTCTGCTGATTTCCATTCTATCGGTTTAGCAGGCTACAAATATTTTGAAAATAAGCTGTTCCTATCAAAATCAGGCTATAAGATTATGAGATATGAATGTGACTTCAAACCCACGCGAAATATACATAAGCGAAAATTTAACGAGACGATATCACAACTGAACGCGCGGTGTCATTCATTTGAGAGGACACTTCTACGTCTGGACAGAGACAGAAAAAGTTGACGCACAGCTCGTGTTCATTTTCGTGATTGATCCCGTTACGGTGAGGGACGTGTGAACTCGCCGGGAGACAGACTTATAGCAAAAATACGGGTTAGTATTATCAACGTGTTCACTCATCCACTCGTCCTAATGTGCTACGGCGCCATAAAAGTAGCAGATGGAGAGTGCACGGTTTTCTGAGTTTTATTTTATTCCATATATATATACATATAGATATCCGTAACTTGGCTAGTGACATCTGCCAGTGAAGTTGATTTGACAGCTAACATTTTTATAGTTTTTGTTGCGTACACCAAGTTGTGTTAAAAACGAAGCTACAAAACGTTCGGACTAGTGCATGCGTTGAAATGAATGACATGCAGACAGGCTTTAGCACCTTTATTTAATTGTATCTTTTGTGTGTAGTGGTGGTGGGATGGGAGGAGAAATGAACATTATTCTCTGTTAACAGCTGATAACATGAAGAAGTTTAGAGCAAAGTTATGAAATTGTCCTTCTCATAAAAAGGAAAAAAAGGTTGGATAAACATTTTGCTCTTTATCCTGGGAGAAATTTTGGCGTCTTTTGATGCACTTAGATGCATCAAAATTACATTCATAATTGCTCCAAAACCAAAACACGCAAGTGCATCATAAACATGCTAAGCGCATGAACAATGCACATGATACACTCTAACTCTACTGTAATCATGCAATATCTTGCATGCAATAAATACACCTAACGCGGTATTTCTTTTGCTGTAATAACAAAATTTGAAAAATCAGATAGGTATTGCAGAAAAAGAGAATCCAGCGCTGTAAGAATCCTACAATCGAAGTCAGCCGGCGAAAGACTTTTCATTCCTCCCGTGCACAGACTCCAGCTGCCGTTTTACACACTACCAGTGCCATATCGTCACGCTTATTGTAGAATAATAATATAATTAGCGCGAAATGAAATCTACCTTAGGAGCACCCACTGTATGCAATGTAATGAATGACCAGTACTATCATATTAGTAAAGTTGGTTAAAGTGTGCCATGACTATTTTGTTTTGGGACAATGCGACCGATGATGCACCAAGACGCATCAAAAATCGGTAAAATTAATGCAACTGAAGAGATGAAACAATAAATTAGAATAGTAGTCTGCATTGTAGTATGAAAACACGTTTCGCTTCGTACGTGTAACAACACTCGTTTAGATTAGATAGGCGGCAGTAGACGAAACCAATATGCGCATTCTCAAAGAGGCACCGGAACTTTCGCCCCAGCCCTCCAGGAGCTATTGCCATTATGATAGTAGGATATAGAGGATTGGAGAAAAGAGAGACAGAGAAAAGGGGGAAGGATGCCTGCCAAAGAGACGATCATGAATGCACGCAAGCATGATCAAAAGCCGCTGATATGGGGAGCTTAAAGACGTCAAACTGTGTAGTTGGAGCTGGAGGAAGAAGAAGACGGATGAAGGTGGCCTAGGAAGCTTTGGACGTTAAGAGTTTGTGACTCCTGGAGCAGGAGTTCTTAACTGTGGAGGATGTCTCTAACAAATGTACGTCAAGACGATTTTTAAACGCGTTGACTGACTCCGCACTAAAAACATCGGAAGGGAGTCTATTCCAAAGTCTAACTATGAAATAGGAAAAGAACTGCTGACTTGAGGTCGTTCTTCGAGCTTTATGCTTGAGTTTCCGTTGTTTTGCAAGCAATCATAGAGGTCTCTTTCAAAGAATCCCGTTGTAGGTACGTCCTTTAAGCCATTCAAATACTTGAATGTTTTTATTAGTTACCCACTGAGTCTTCATTGCTCGAGAGAGATCAGACCTAGTTCTTTAAGGCGATATTCATACGGGCTGTTTCGCAGCTGAGGCATCAATTTCGTAGCTCTCCGTTGCAATTTTTCCCATGTTAACGATATCTTTACCCAGATGTGGCGACCAGAATTAAACAGCAAATTGTTAGTGTGACCGCATTAATGCGTTGTACGAGGGAAAGATGATGTCCTTAGACTTTTATTCGAAATTTCTGGTGATGAATCCCAGTACTCTGCTCGTCATTTTCACACTCCTGTCTCCTTGCTGACTGTGTTGTAGTTGGTTTGAAATAGTGGTTCCCAAGTCACGTTGTTGGGTGACAGCAGCCAATACCGTCCCGTTCACTTTCAATAGGGCTGAAGGGTTCACCAGCCCTATGTGCATTACTGAGCCTATGTAGACTTTGAAGCTCATCTGCCACGTTGTGCTCCATTAAATAAGGTGGTCAAGGTCTTGTTGGAGCTCGCCTCTTTTCGTGGCAGGATGACAGAGTTTAGTATCATCCGCAAATTTACTGATTTTACTACGGATGTTAAGATTGAGATCATTTATGTAAATTGAGAACAGAAGTGGGCCAAGCACGCTACCTTGTGGAACCCCTGATGATACCTGCGTCCACCCGCTCGTCTCTCCTTCAGGCTTCACTCGCTGCTGCCGACCCGTAAGCCATCCCTGATCCATCGTAAATAGTCTCCCTGGATGCCATAGCCTTCCATTTTTTTCGTTACCCGTTGGTGCGGGACTTCGCCAAAAGCCTTTTCGAAGTCTAGATATACGAGGTCTACACCCTTTTGTCCATCTTTATTATTTGTAACGTTTGAGAAAAAGTCCAGTAGGTCTGTTAAGCAGCGTCTTCCAATTTCGCAAGCCATGCTGGGTGTCTGATGTGAGCTGCTGCATCCTCAGGTGATCAGTGACTCGCTTTTTCAGGAGGCTTTCGATGGGTTTGCTGACGACCGATGTAAGGCTGATTATTTGATAGTTGCTGGGGCTTTTCTTATCCCCCTGTTTACTATCACCCCCACTCAAATCCAGTATTTTTGTTGACATATTTAGGTGGAATGTAGCATTCTAAGACGTTTTTTCATAAATGAAGTTTTCGTCGGAAATGCTTAGTTTTCGAGATATTTGAGTTTGAATTTCCCATTGCTTTTCTACGGGAGAAAATTACTGGTGTTATCCTAGGCTTGCTGGCGACTCCATAGGGACCCAAACAAACCTAACCTAACCTTACCTAACCTTGCCTAACCTTGCCTAACGTTGCCTAACCTTACCTAACCTAAACTCACCTTATCTAACGTAACCTTACCTAACCTAAAACCCAATAAAAAGAGGTTTTCCATTACACTGTATGAGTGTAGTTATTTTCTCTCAGAGAAAAACAAAGGGAACATCAAAGTCAAATAACTCGAAAAGTAAGCATTTCCGATGAAAACGTCATTCGTAAAAACCGTCTTAGAATGCCTTATTTCACTCAAATATGCCAACAGATATACTGGATTCAAGGGGGGGGGGGGGTAATAGTAAAGAGATACTCGAAGTTTTTCACTTCCTTTTACTCGAAATTACTTTTCTGACTGCAGTGTCTGTTGCGATGATACTTTAATCTATTCATGAAATACCTCTGTGCACCAAATTGGGCTCTGTGAAACACCCCTGTGCATCCATATTTTTCCGAGGGTATCAAAATGGGTGGTGTAGTTTCCACTAAGATTTGGGAAAAAACTCGGCGTGGCATGGTAAAGCTTGGTAGGCATGGCGGGCCTGCGACACAGCTACTGTAACCGTATACGAGTACAGTATACTGGTCACAATTTATTACAGCCTCTGTAGAGTCATACAATTGCCGTGACATACTACTTGGAATTTACTTTAAAGTGAGTTCCCTGACCAAACATCACAGTTCAGTCGGACTGATGACTACTGTAGGGATGGCTAGCGTCGTAGTAGCGATTTTAACAGTTGCTGCTATATTGTGAGTAACAAGTCGTACAAAAAGGACCCTGAAGTAATAACTTACCTATTTACATTGCATCTGCCTGTCTAGCATGGCTGACTTACATGCGGTTGATCTCGGGTGTAATGGCCATGTTTTTCCTAGTCGGGAAAGAGATGGGAATGGGGACACTTTCTTCCGTACTAAGCGCGAGTCGACAAGTAGTTGTCTGTAAAGATATTAAAAAATTAATATATTACCGTAGGTGCTAGAAACATCCGACTGCCGAATAGTTTATGATTGTATTCATGAAGGTGAGTGAAAACGTTATGCTATTTAGTAGTAGTAGTTTTCTCTAGTTTGTGCCTCCCTACCCACAGAGTACCAACCCTGTGATCCAAAGAGAGGAAGAAACAAGGGACATGAAGAATGTCAAGAGAAAAGTTGAACCCAATCACGAGTCTACGCGTATGGAAACAGCAAGTCGGGGAAAGAAGAGGAAGAACAGAGAGAAGCATCATCAGATGGAGTGTGAAAGTGGAAGGAAGTAGAGTGGGCACGAAAGGCAGACTTCCCGAATGCCTAGCTAATGGCTAAGGTAAGCTATACGATCCCCCTGGCGGCGCCGCTCCCCGTAACATAGGATGGGCAAACCTAAGTAACCTACCACAATGGCCTATTGCCCATCCTATGCCCCTTAGGGGAGTTATGCTATCTTTTGATGAGCAACCTTAAATAACAGCGGTATGCATATTATTTCTCAGCATATGTATCTAGAACAGTTGTTCAGTAAATGAACCATAGGTTAAACTGAGATCATTTGACTTCACTCATTGTGGTAGGAATCGCACCTAAGATCATAGAACGCAAGACCCTTGCCTGTTTCCTCAAGCTGTTATGGTCGCATGCTACTGAAGTGTCTCCTAGCTTCAAAGCTAATAGGTAATATGAGTAGCAGTACGTTCCTTGTGAGTTTCATTCAATGTGATGAGTTTCAAAACATATAGTTCACATTATTATTGCAATATGTTAGTAACGAAATTTTGTCTATTTTTGGTTTATATAGACTTAAGTTTGGTACTGGCAACAGTAACACATAGTGAAGTTAACTTTAACAACTTTTACGCAAAGGAGTTGCATTTATAGAAGGAAATTAGGTGAAACAATAATTTATGAACGAAAACAGCTACACCGTGTATGACTGTGAGAACTTGCTCACTTATTAAAACAAAATAGGCACCATATATAAGTCTACTTATATATTAACTTACTGGACTTATTCTCTCTCTCTGTTGGAACGCCTGAGCTGCGACTACGGAGGTTAAACAAAGTGTTATAATAATAATAATAACTTATTCTCTCTGCACAACGGTAAGTTTATTTATACCTTTAAAGTGGTAAATCTAAAAAAAGTTTGAAAAGATTTATATTTCAGAGGAAAAAATGCACTGTACTGACTTTTACTAAAATTTCTCTGGATTTACGAAACTACATCGAAACACGAGTCTCTGGTACGTTTCAGAGTACTTAATAATTATTGGGAATAAATTTAGTGCTCATCTTGATCACTCTTAATCACTCCGTTGGCTCTTTACCAATGGGACCTGACAAAGGGAACCCTGCGTGAATCGTTCATTTTTTCGGCTACGAAATGCTTGGGAGAAAGAAATTTACTTTAATGCATTTGAATTAGTTACGGAGGTGCCGTTGTCGGCTAAGATTTGGAATTTGTTGCCGGCATCGGCTTTTGGTCGCTTTGGCCTGCAGGCGTTTAAGTCAGCTGTTAATGTTTTTTGCTGGATTTCTTTTAGCAGCGTTTTGGGCTTACCGGTGTTGCAAGATGCTTCATTTGGGCTATAATACTTGTCCCTGGGAGCTCAAGCGATAAGTTTTAATAATAATAAGTAACATAATCGGAGATGCCGACCTCTGGTAGCTCAGTTGGATAGAAGGGAATACCGCTGGACGCGGCTGGGGCTGCTTTGCTACAATTCTGGTCAAGCCCCCATAAATACCGTTAGTTCCCAGCCCCCCCCCCCCCATAGAAAATTTCCTGGCTACGCCACTGCCGAGTACCAAGAGATGCCTTGTCTGGCTTGGGACAGAACATCTGATTTCCCAACAGCGCGTCAGGCAGCATCTGTGACCACAGACCCACTGACGTATGTTACAGCATAGCGTGTTGCTAATTCAGTAGTTTAGGTCATAGGGCAGAAGATATGATAAACATTTTCCTGAACCATAACATACCAATGAAAAGAATTCCGACATGTAGGCGATAGCAGTGAAGCGTTTTGTTATGTAGGCATACTTGCCAGCAAGCAAATTTGGGAGGATTTCTGCCGCTTCAAAGACGAAACTCGATGCGTTTTCTGCAACACTTCGCAGTGTTGTTCCCATGGGCATACTCTGAAAAACGTAGAATGTATTTGAATGATGACTCATAAGTAATACAATAGAAAATATGTTAAAGGCAAAGAAATAGGTTAACTCATCACCAGATAATTTTAAGATTGTTCCGCACATCTCCTCGTGTGACGTCACGTGGAGTGAAAATTTGTGAACAAATTGGGAGCTGACGAGGGAGCGACAGTTGCGCTTGAAAATCAGTCCAGTCGATTAATGAATATTCCCATTTAAGTGAAGCCATTTTCGATGTCCAGGCGTTCTATCAGACATTTAGTTATACATTATCATTTTCCAACTCCACAAAGCGGAGTAGCTATGTTTTCTCGTAGTTTTTTTTATCTTGTCCGTTAACGTTATTTTGCACTAAATTCTATAGTGTCTCTTTTACATATTTTATCAAACAAGCAAGCATTTTTTTAAAGTGGGGTAATAAATTCTCTTGTTTTTCTGATAATAACCAGTTTCCAGTGCTTTTATAATGCAAGTTCGGGAATGACTAAAACGTTCACTCTATTGTCAATGCATATGACGTCACAGCTAGAAGTGGGTGGAGCTTCTGATGCTACCTGCGCGTGAGTTAGCCTGTCGCGCATTTCAGCCATGGTCAGCTAAATGTCATAAAAATTTAGGTTCAAAAAGTTAATCCTGGCTATGTGTAAAGTTAATGTTACTTTGCCCTCATAGTGCAACTTGAAAACGTACATGCATTGCTTCGTGCTGCAAATATTCTATGGCGTCATGAATAGAAGGCATTCTTACAACTGCTTCCCCCCCTCCGACCGCTCCCATTTTTGGGTAGGTTAGCGCCCCCTGGTGGAACTATAAACGTCAGAAATGCTAACGCTGTTTTGCCAGGGCAGTATGATTGTCTCCCTCCTGCTAATAGAACGCGCGATCTTTGTGACAACGAACAGGCAGCGGTCCTCCTCACCACTCCGCCAGTGAAGACACAAAGTGGCTGATGCCGCCAGCACTTGTATAACATGCCGATACCGAAGTAAGGCCCTCAGGTCATATTTAATATTCTTTGAAATGTGCAACAAGTTGTATTTCTTGATACTGAGTAACTTACTGTGCTATAAGTATTAAAAAATTAAACTACTTTTGTATTTTCTAACTACTATGCTTAGATTAACAACAGGTTAAACTTCCACCAGGTAGTACCACCTGATGCTCTTTTCCTTTCCTTTCTCTTCTTTTTCTCTACGGCCAAAGCCCATACTGGTGATGGCAGGATCTGGGGCGGGTGGATAGCAGCCGGTTTCGTAGCTATCATGACTGTCGATCTGTTTAGTTTTGTAATATTTGATGATATCCTTTGTTTATGGTGTCTGTTTATCTATTTCTTTTTGCGCTCCTAATAGTTCGCTATCCGGACATGGAAGTGAACCCTGATTCTCGTGGTTCTGGTTCTCGCTTCTGCCTTACCTTGTGTGCTAATGTTTGTGGTCTCTATGGTAATATGGCTGAGCTCGCCGTAGCCTCTTCCAGTTTTGATTTGGTGCTGTGTTCGGAGACTCTCGTCTCAAGACATGGTGTTATTTCTGAGGTCATGATCCCGAACTTTGAAAATCCAATACTACGGTTGCAAGACTCGTGCCCTGGATTTAGAGGTCTGGCTGCTTACGTTCGAGAGAGTGTTGTTGTGTCTGGGCACAATGAATATGAGTGTCCGTGTTGTGCTTAGAGTCTGTGGCTCATTGAGGAACTTTAATTTGTTTTCAGTGTATCGCAGCTCATCTGCTGATGATAGAGTCTTTCATTATCTCTTAGATGCAATGGCTAGGATTCAGTCATCATATAGGCGTTCTACATTTGTTTTTATGGGCAATTTTAATTGTCACCAATCTTTAGGCTCTGGGAGGACCGATTGCCATGGCCATGCAGCTTTTGATTTCGCGACTGCTTCTGGTTGTGAGCAATTGGTTCAGGGTCCCACCCATTGATGGGAGGTGTTCTTGACCACCTGATGACTGATGTTCCTGATTTGGTCAGAGTGTCAGTGGCGTCGCTATTGACTCCTCGGACCATGGTGCCCTCTCTGCGACGCTACAAGTCCGTCAGCGGGTTCCCAGAGTCAATGTGCCGAGTGGAATATTTTTGAAAAGAATTGGGACGCCGTCTCTGGCGCCATCCTTGCGCTAACTTGGGTCTTGTGAGAGAGTCTCCTGATCCTGTGTCTACGTTGGATCGACTTTTCTCTGACATGGTGCGTGCCTATGCCCCTTCCCGCTTCATTACGATCAGGACAGGCGATGAACCCTGGTATGATGAGGCGTGTAGGAGGGCGCACCAGTTGAAGCGGAAGGCATATGCCCGTTGGCGTACTAGCCGGTCTGCTGTTGACTTTCAGCGTTTCGGGGAACTGCAGCTTAGGGTTGGGGCTACTTATGAGCAAAATGAGAGGGTGTATACTTTTAGGTCCAGGGAGTTGTTTGCTTCGTCTCTTAGCGAACATAAGTGGTAGTCCACATTGAAGAGCGCTGTGCTTGGTGTGAGCTCTTCTGCCCCTCTCCTTTAACTGGTGCTGGTGGTGTTCTTGTTGCGGGCTCTGCTGCGAAAGCGAACCTTTTGTTGCGCTACTTTGATGGGAAACAGATCCGGAACCGGGTGCGCATTCCTTTAGCGTGTGACCCAGAGCCGAGGTTCTCGGTTTTGCTTTAAGATCTTCTGAAGTGCACCGCCTTCTTCTTGACCTGGACCCCTATGGGGGCACTGATCGATCGAGTATGTTTCCTCTCATTCTTCGGAGGGTGGTTAGTGTGCTCGCAGCCCAGCTTACTTCTGTGTTCAGTCGGATGTTACGGCCGGGCTCTTTTCGGTAATGCTGGCGTGTCACTCATGTGACGCCTGTTCCGAAGGGCTGTCTCATCTCGAATCTCTCACTATAGACCCATCTCGATCTCACCTGTTTTGTTGAAAGTTTATTAGAGGTAGGTTGGGTCGCTTTCTTGAGAAGCACGGTGTCCTTCCCCAACACAGTATGGTTTTTGCAAGGGCTTGGAACTTGTGATGCTCTGCCTCACATTACTCATGTGTTGCAGCTGGCTGTTGATGGGGTCATGAGGCAAGGTTGGTACAATTTAACTTCATTGCTGCTTTTGATTTCGTGAATCACCTTGGGCTGCTCTGTGCCGTCCTCAAGTTGCAGGCTCTTCAGGCATGCACAAAAGGGTTGACGGACATGCTTCCGACAGCACTATCACTCTTGCTGCTACTTGATCAGGAGCAATTTGTACTAACTACCTTGTATGTATCCACTCAAGAATAGAGCTACACTTTAGAGCTCCCTATCATTGTACGATTCTACTGAAAGAATCTGTGTTTATCGCCAATTGGAATATAACTATAAAGGAGTTATCTTGATTTATTTATCCGGACCATTACCTCAGTGCCAGTGTTACCATAAGAATCCACATTGATCGGGATATCTCGATAGTGGTGATATTGAGTTACCACTCTATCAAATATATATATAT
>LQNS02276929.1:6034326-6078783 GCA_001587735.2 Parhyale hawaiensis | reverse complement strand
GAAATTGTTCAATAAATACTAGTTGGCATCTGACCGGTAGGCATATAAGCGGGTGTCAGCTGCGCCGCCTCCATTTTACTTCGCATGACTATGGGTACAGGTACCTGAAACGTTGCCTATGGATCCAATTAAAACTGTTTTAGCCAAGTGGCTTTCTTTTATCATCTTACGAATATCAAATATATATATATATACAGGGTACAGCGTCTTAGTTGCATTCTACGTCTACGAGTGAACACATTACATCGACTATGTGCTTTGGTAAGCTCTACAGACGCACATCCTCGTACATCCGCATACCGACGCGATAAATCCATAAGCTAAGACTGATGACTATTGGTGGTTCAGTTTTCGCGGTAATTAGTCAGTTTTATCTGGCAGATGTCAATGTGTAGTTGTTGATGGGAAGAGAAGTGAGTGTTTGGGCGTGGCTTCTGGTGTCCCACTGGGGAGTGTTCTGGGCCCTTTGGTGTTCATCGTATATACAGCGGACCTGTGTGATCTAGTTAAAAATTTATTTGTTGGTAATGCTGAAGATGTTAATTTGCTTGCTGTTTGCGATAAGCCTAGTGATAGGTTAGAGATTTTAGATTCCATTCAGCTTGAGTTGGAAGTGACTGATACCTGCTGTTCTAGATGGGGAATGAGGCTGAATGCGGGCAATTACTGAGACCATGCTCGTGTCTAGGTCTGGGTCCTTTCCGTGCACTCATACTGGATGGTGTGTCACTTCCTGTGGTTGATGACTTGGTAATCTTGGGTATCAATTCGATCAAAAGTTGACGTTTGAGCCGCACATTCGTTCGGTTGCCTCACGAGCCTCGCAGAAAATTGGTCTTATGAGACGTGCTTAGAGGGTGTTTGGCTCGGTAGAGTTGACACATCGCTGCTTTAACTGCTACATCTTCCCTTTTTGGGAATACTGCTCAGGAGTCTGGGCTCTGCTGCCGATTTTCATCTGTGTTTGCTTGACAAAGTGGTTCGTCGATGTGCGTCCATGCTGGATGGTGTTGTGCCTTGTGATCTGGCGCATCGTCGCAGAGTTGGTGGGGTTTACTTTCTGTATAAAATATATAATTGCCCTAGTCATCCACTGTCTGATTTTCTTCCGGAGCCATTTGTTCGGGTGAGATATACTCGGCGTATTAATGCTCTTCGTAAGTTTGCCTTGGAACCGGTAGAATGCTATACGGGCCAGTATTCTCGTTCATTTTTCCAATCATGTGTGGATGTTTGGAATGGTCTTGATAGCTCTGTCTTTGCTGGTGATGATATTGACAGCTTTAAACGATCTGTAAACAGAGCTATTCTGTGATCTCGGATCTTCTTTCTTTTTTTCGCTCGCTGGGCTGGTTGCGTGGGGGTTTGTCAACCTCATTGAGTTTCTCCGTTCCCACGTCGCCAGTCTAGTGCAATTTAATAATAATACCAATTATTATTATTATTATTAAATGCGGAAGAGAAACAGTATGAAGACAAATCATCAGCATTTAAATGCTTCTTCAGTTTAAATTACACCGGTGCTGCATTGTGCAGCAGGGAAAAATAAATCAGTAAATACATTGACTTCCCCTCTAAAGTAGAAAAATATCAGGAAGAATAACAGCTGTCTGCACTGAGTACTCACAAAACTTGTATCGTAATAAACGGAGCCAGGAGCCATGCGGTACGGCAACTCTTTTTGTTTGACAAGTTCTGCCATCGAGTCGAAGGGTATCTCGATCTTGGGTTGAATTAGCATGGCCATTAGGTTACCTCGGTAGCTGAAGCCGATGATGAGAGTAGTGAGCAGCCACAGGGCGAAGAAGAAATGCATCGATCTCGAACTTGTGCTTGCCAAGTTCTGGCCTGAATAGACAGAGAAGCCAAGAATGAACTACATACATTTTCAAAAATATTTTTACCTAAACAGCGCGTCACAACCATAACAAAACAGAGTATAATTTCCTGAGTCAAACACACGAGCCCATACCTATCCTGTAGGAAATAATATCGGTTAAACCGACTGTTATCAGCCTGTACGGTGACCGTCGCGCTTATGCATGCAATTCATTCGGGCAAAAATACGCAAAATAAAAAAAAATATCCGAATGTTTATGTGATTGATGTTGAAGGTTAGAGGAAAAGGAACCCTCACCGGATGTGCGAAGGGAGTTATAAAACTGAAGTTTTATTGGACGTTAGTGATAAAAAGGTGAAAATAATGACAGTAAATTGCACAGTGTTTCAGGAGTAAAAAAAGAATAATTCTATGGTTTACCTTGACTCAGCAGCACTCCGATGACAAAAAATGCTGCGTCTGAGAGAAGGTCGAATGTTGACTTTCCGTTGTCAGGATCCGATGGACAGTCCTGTGCTCCCTCTTCCCCCCTGGTGAGCAACAGAGATACAGCGAGTTGAATCAAAGTCCGCAATGTATCAGAAGAATGAAATGTCGTGCAAGACTGCCATTCGTGATATAGCCTCCGCAGACAAAAACTAGGAGTCGCACTGGATAAGGATAAATAGTTATGTAAAGTTTATATCAGCCACTTCTTATACTCGAACTTCGCAGTAAGTACGCGAACTATCTATGCAGCAATTATTACGGAAATGAAAGTTTTGTATTCAGCACTATTTTAGCACGGATAGCTGAAGACCACTGCGTAACTTAGGAGTCATAACTCAATTGTAGAATGCTAGACAATGTTCTCAAAATATTATCTGAACTTCGTTTAATTAGCCCAGGGTATACTATACATACATATATATATAATGTACAGTATATGTATATCACTGCGATCTATATTGTTATTCTTTATTTTTATAACTGAGGCGAATGGAACACTACATAAACGAAACATTTTTAGCTTGAGGTTGTATCAATTAAGATGAACTCAAAGCTTACAAGGAAAAAACAATTGGAATTGTCCAAAATGAACTTCAACTACAAGCAAGGACTATGTTAGTCAACATTAAATACCTAGCTAAAATTGAACAGCACTTCAAAATTTTCAAGTATCTCTGTCAGCCAAACCAGGCTCTCCTGGAAACATTAAATAGAATTCCAGCGCGGCACAGAACAAAATTGCCTTCTTTGACTGACAAAGGTCGGTGGCAACCATTATACCCGCATCTGGACCCATGGGTTCCCCTACATGGTCCTGTCTTCTGGAAAAAGCTTCAGTAAAATTATTTACAACGTGCGTCGGCAAACGCGAGCTATCTTCACAGGAGCGATAGACTTCGACTGATGCCAGCGTGAGAATTGTCCCAAACAGCATTCTCGACCGCTCCGGAATTTCAAACCACAAAATAGCTTCTGCATGGGGCTGTGTTGTTATAAGAGATCTGTGGCGTGCTCGAGTATCGTGACAAAATGAACCGGTGAACGTGACCCACTCACAACAATGAATACGATAACTACGAATAGCACAAAAGCCGTGTGACCTGAAGGGGTCAGATGGTTATTACCTTCGCTCAGGCAGCATACGCTGGACCATCACCATCACCAGTATAGCCACCACCGTTGCCACTGCCACGCCTGTCCACACCTGCGAACCAGAATTCAGATTTACTATAGTAAATGCACGTGTGCAAAACCTAACACGCATTGTATCACACAGTTACCACTTGTAAGTTCATTTCTGAAGCTTAAGTATTTGTTTTTGTGTGTGTACGAGAGAGAGAGACAGCGGAGAGCCCAGGAAGAATGTAAAGAACCCTCTAATAAACTTGGCTTAGAGGGGTGTATGCATGGAGTTTTACAGTTAAAATTACAAGGGTGCGATTCATAGATTTTTTTCACAGAATTTAGAGATGTAGTCAGTTACCAAACAGGAAGTCCTACAATGTTGTAACGTTAGTAATTTGGTCGGCAGGAACATGGGAATATTATAATAAGATGCTGCACTGCATGTTGATGCCTCGCCACGGCCGTGATTGCGCTATCTTAGAAATTCTTTCACAAGAAGCAATGTTAAACTGCTCATAATTCTGAAGAACATTTCGGCTTCCATGTTAGCTGCTCGCCTGATAATCAAAGGAAAATTTTTTCTGCGCCATTCACTAGAACAGTAATTCCCAAACGGTGTATCGCGAGGCATGTATTTACTGTAATATGTATAATTCATATACTGTACAATAATGGTATTCTGAAACAGTATACAATGGTGGTGTGACCGTCCACCATTCCGTGATCAGGTGACTACCTGACACACCTTGTCTGTGAAGCCTTCAGCTATAAAAGGGCTGACCCGCTTCTCGGGGTAGCTCAGAGCTCCGTCGTATCCAGCTCACTAAGGACTAGACTATAATCTCTTACCGTCTAGCTATTCTGCGTACCTACATAGCCACAGGTACCGAGACATCAACCAAGTGTATAAGATATACCAATACAGCGCAGTACTACCAAGCATTGTCGTCATTTCTCCTATCATCGTTGCGCTGTCGTCTGGCCCGTGGACATCACCCAGCACCCGCAGAACCGCCAGCTAAGTCTGATTCACACGTTAGAGGCCTAACAGTGGTATTGTTTGTGCACAATCGTCAAGTTGAATTCGACTACCTCGGTAGGAAGTGAGATAGGAGATATTAACTTCTTCAAACCCGAGCCGCGAGTGGAAAGTTTGGGAACCACTACGCTGGAGTTCTTGTAAAACACAACTGTATATAGTACAGAAGGGCAGAAAGATTGCTGGGATAACTTTGGCAAGCGTAATATCTTCCATTTGTACGTATATGAAATTTTTATTTTATTGTGAGATTAATAATGCCTAGCGGAATTTTTGACCATCTCAAAAGCTGATCCACGATTTCAACTACTGGGCCTTCCAGAAGGTTGTTAGAGTAGTAGCTAAAATCTTGAAACAATTAAGATGGTCTTCCGTTGTATGATTTGTGCGAACCGCAAGGGCACCAGAAAACATTTCTGTTAACTGTATTAGCAATATACACTGTGACCAGCAGTATCATGGACAATCTACACGTCTAAGTAAGCGGCCACGGATGGGTTACACCGACAAGTAAGTGACAGAGTAAGCTATATCGCATGAGACGATACTAGGCTCTTTCCGGTAGTCAAAGGAGAAACACGGAAATTTGTACAATGGATCAGGAGTAGCAACCATCGCTTTACCTCAGGAGAAGCCCAATTTGCCCAAAAATACCCGTGTGGGCAAGATGTTAGAGTGACAGACTCTCAGATACGGTTACGGGAATTGAACACCCAATTTGTAAAGACTATCAGCACCCAATACACAGCTTTGTCTGATCACAAACTCATTGATATCACAACCCAGTTCAGTAGCTATGAAGCGAGTGACTCGAAGAATAATGGCAAAATAGCATAAATAGTTTTCTAGATTTAAATGCTTTCAAATATGAGGTAAATATGGGAGGTTTGAACGACGAGCTGTGGTCTGTGAACTGCGACACTCTTTTAAATGACTATACGCAAAGTGAAACAATGAACGAAATCTTTTGCAATATCTTATGATCAAAAGAGACAGGAAAAATAAGTGCAAGCCATCCAGAAGATAAATTTAAACTGTAACTACTTCTTCGCTTATCTATCAAATTATTTGCCTCTGAAAACAAAACTAGGGCTATTATTGGACGAAATTGAATCGATGACTGATAACGATCAAAAGATGAGCGAAATACTGAGCCGTCAATACCTGAAAGTTTTTAGCAGAAAGACTAGTAACCCTGAAGTTCAATTATTAGCAGCAATTGATAACTACCTGATGGATTTTTAGTTCACAAAACTAAGCACTGAATTAGCTATTGATGGACTTAGCTGAAACAGTGCTTTAAGACCAGATGATTCCATCGTAGAGACATTAATTGTGTCAAGGAAAGAATGTGGACGTAATATACTCAGATTTTGCTAAGGCTTTTGATAAGGTTGGCCACGGAATCATTATTTTAAAACTTTCCCGTTTGGGTAGCAATGAAAAATGTCTTCGGTAGTCTGAAGCAGTCCTGTCAAATAGAACTCAAAGTGTAATCGTCAACAGCAAAGGGTCATCAACACAGCCGGTACTCAGTGCAGTACCACAAGGCACCGTGCTTGGGCCTGCACTTGTTCTTATCATGATCAATGACATTGGGTACGGTTGCAACTAAGCAGTCCCTTCGTCATTCGCTGATGATACACGAATTCTAGCAGCTGTGCAATCTGTGGAAGACGTGCTGCCTGCGCAGCAAGATTTGGAAAATATCTGCCAATGATCTAAAATATTAGTTTCAGTTAAACAAAATTGGAGCCGCCACGATTCGGAAAAACATCAAACACTTTTTAAATCCACGCTATCTGCTACTAGCGATGGGCATGAAATTGAAAGAAATGCAGTTTTAAGAGACCTTGGAGTGAGAATGTAAGACGATGCTACCTTCGAAGAATATATTTCCCGAGTTAATCACTGTGGGGAAAAGATGAAGTGGATGCGTCTTACGAACTTTCTCGTCACGCGAAATAGAGGTGATGCTCACTCTAGGGAAACAGTCAATTCTTCCTAGAATAGAATACTGTGCTGCATTTTGGATGCCTAGTACGAGAAAAAAAAGCTAGAACAACTTGGAACAATCAAAAGATCGTTCACGGCCAAAATTCGAGGCATGCAAGAGTACGAATACCACAGACGACTTAGCTGTCTGCAATTGTATTCAATACAACGAAGATTTACACATGTTTGGGTAATTGTAACCTATCACTGTGAATGTTGCCAGACACTCAGAAAGAACTGGATGGACTTGTGATTTACGCATCCCAAGCAGAAATGGTGGTAAAGCCGTGGCCACAAAATATTCTAATAGCTTCACCGTACGGGGAGCAAGGTTGTTATTAAAATGCCTCGGCATATACGAAACGCCGCTGATATAAAAAATATAGAGTTAAAAAATTTGCTGGATTCTCATTTAAGAAGAACACCAGATAGACCAGCGGTCAGCAGTTACGTGCACTGTGGAGATAATTCGCTGCTGGCCCTCTCTTTGGTAGTTAACTGCGGTCCCACAGACGACACCCGCATACGATAGGTGATGTGCGGAACGTCAGCTGGACTTCCTCCGAAGACCCACAAGGTACACAAGGGAAGGTTGCTGATGGGTGAGTGCTTTCGGTGTTTGGCTTCCTGAGTCGGCATTTCCGTCAATCAACGCTACTGCAGGGGCACAGGGTCTAACTAAAAACAGAATGCAAAATCCGTGGTCGACTGCAACCGTGCACTTCTCTGAGGCAAGCGGGCATACAGTATCTCCACAGCACGGACCAGAGGCGGATGCTCAAACCGCTTGTAAAGTTACAAGCGTCGTAACTGTAAAGCTGCAGGGTCGAATGCAGGCATGTAACTGCTGAAATTTACATTTTTACTCTTCGATCTAACATCTGACTGTTATTTAGGTATGCATCGGATTGAGCTTCAAACCACTTTCATCATAAATTTGTGAAGATCAGTATATGAAAGTGACAAAATCTGAGCTGCGATATCGGTACTTCTTCAAGGAGCTGAGCAGTTTACGTCACCGTAACTTTACAAGGCGTTTGTGCATCCGGCTCCAGAGCTGTTGAATGGTAAAGTTGGCTGTAGTATCAGGTTAACTTCACCTTTATCTTTAACAAGAAGCAGTAAACAGCTAGGAGCCGAGGAGAGGCTTTAATCCTGTAAATGTGACTACTTGCTGTAACTGACAGTATTTATAACACGTAATGTGTACTAAATTGTATTTATTTGAATGAAAACATACTATATAAATAAATTGGGAGCTAGCAGATAAATAGAGTATGTAAATCCCTTGCAGAGGTATTTATACACAATATATCTAACCAATTGTGAATAAAAAAGCTCAACATATTTCCTATTTGCAGAAGTGCAATAGGTGCACAGCGTATTTTTTTTTTTTTTTTGCTATCGTCGCATTCGTTTTCTTTCACGATGGATCAGGAACGATTCAACCCATTGAAACTCGGCCTTTTCTTGAGATATTTTGAAGCATAAGCATAAGAACTGAAAACAAAATCACCAGCTATATTCTACGCTCGCTAGAAATGCTAATATATGTTAATGTGTTGCTACTTATATGCTTGTAGTTGATGTCTTTAGTATATGGAAAACTATTGAACGATGCCCGTTGTTCCTGACAATTAAATGCAAAGACTGCATTCCAACCCCCCCCCCTTACCTTGTTACGAGTTACTGTATCGTTACTGATCTATAGATGTCGCATAGAATCCGAACAGCACGCGGGCAATGGTAATTTTGTTAAGTAAACCATCAGCGCAATCATCAATTATACTTTAACCATAAGCAGCAGGAACCATATCGAAGTTACAAACTGACACCACGTACGGTCCTGGAAGTTTGCTGTAGGCAGAGCGTGCTGGGCTAGAAGAAGTTCAAGATAGATGTAGGGTTTTGAACATTCAGAGCAACTACAGCGTTCGGCATCTCCGATTATGTTACGATGGTACGATGGCAAAATCGATGGCACTTCCATCGGAACCAAAAATCGTCAATTTTCATCGACGATGAGCTACGATGAAATAACCGTCGGCGATGGCCATCGTAGGGCGTCACAATCGGCGATGGACCATCGCATTAATACATGTTAAAAATGCAAACATCTCAGACAATAAACATCGAATAAAAGCAACATCTCTTATAACCTCGGCCTGTATGCTATTTTCAAACCTGTAACTCTATTCCTAGCGAATGTAAGGTCCAGGTTATTAACATTGTTAGATCTAGGAAATGTATTAAAATAAACTTTGTAACCACCTCTTTGTTACTAAAATGTTACTACTTTGTTACTAATAAAATGTTACTAAATGTTGCTAAAAAAGAATTTTACAAACTAGGAAGGCTGTTTTTCTGTAGTGTTTGCCTATTTCATCGGCATTGGAAGTACAACCGATGACGATGCCCATCGTATGCCATCGCCGATGGCATGTTCAGCCATTTCATCGGACCATTTCTTCCTCATAACACTATCGCCGATGGAGAAAATGGCCATCGCCGATTGCTAGAAACGATTTCCATCGGACCATCGCTATTGCCAATGAATTTTGGCGATGTTCCATCCCAACATCGTAGTTTTTCCGATGGCGATAGTCTACACACAATCGCCATCGTATAATCGGCGATGGCCATCGTGCCATGCTCTGAGCATCTATATTACTGTAGTGTATCTTTTCATTTAATGGTGATGGTAAAGGCTTATCCTCAGTGTGTCTGCAGCAACATTCTTGTTGCATGGTTTAGTGTGGTGCATTTAATTATGATTATATAACTGCTGGGACAATATCGCAAACCAACCTGCGTAGAGAAGGGTAGAACGAAGCCTAGGATGTTAGGTTGTATGGTCGGCTCCAGGTAGGCGATGCTATGGGCGTCCACATAAACATAAGAGGCAAAGTCCGCAACGGTGCTGCGGTCATATTCCAGTCCCGTGTTGCAAACGCACATGTCCAGTTCCTGCAGCAGAGTGTAGACGTTACTGTGAAATGCAGGAAGTAAAAACTTACAGCGATGGGACTACCAAAACAACCTTGGCCATTATGAGCGACGGTTCGCATGAACAGTGGGGACCAAGGGGCCAGATCCACCAATATAGGTAATGAATGGAAGAATACAAAAATTCTAATACCTTATAAGAAAAAATCCTAGTCAATCTTCTTTTCATGAAATTAAAACCTAAATTAAGCCCAGAGAGAAAGTTTTCTTTATAATTGCTTCCAAAAAAATACCTTGGGGCTCCACCCGTTAACAGACACATGAGCTGTCACTGGGTATTCTAATACGACATGCACGTTATACGTACATACGACTGGCAGCATTTGTATGCTCGTCAGTTTTCACTAGAGCTACTGTGGTAAGTACTCATACTCTAATGCCCGTGCTGGTAGTTGTCTCAATTATTAAGTGTTTAACAGAACAATAGTGCTACACGTACAGTAG
Organism: Parhyale hawaiensis; assembly: GCA_001587735.2. Taxonomy (NCBI): domain Eukaryota; kingdom Metazoa; phylum Arthropoda; class Malacostraca; order Amphipoda; family Hyalidae; genus Parhyale; species Parhyale hawaiensis. The sequence goes on along the minus strand of LQNS02276929.1, from coordinate 6,068,845 downwards.
CTACTTGGAAAAAGTGCTTATACACTGTAATAAAAATTCATCGTTTCAACGGGTAGAAACGAGAAAAATGTCTGGAGTTTTCTCCGTTTTGTAAATCCACCTAAAGTGTCCGTCGTTTCGCGAGAAGAGCCTGTATTTCACATTGTTCACAGAAATAATATTACGTTCCTTTTAATTACGGAGATTAATGCATTATTTCTGTAGTATCACCGGGAAGTGTCTGTTGATAGGCGTGTCACCGGAAAGTTTTCCTCGTGTCCGTCAGATTCCAAATCTAGAAGTTCTATGTTAGCGTGTTTATCCATTTTGTTTGAACTTCTTGAGCCATTAACTGTTAGAGAGTTTACAATACCAACTACAGAGAGCACTCTGAGTGCCCATACTTCCGCCAAGGAAGGCAACGGTAACGAAAAATTCAAATTGGTTCTGAAACAATGATATTCTTTGTATCAACACCAAACTCTAATCATTCGTTCCTTTCAATAGTTATTAACTGTTTCTGCAATTTTCGTGAAGATCCGTTCATAACTTTGCCAAAAAATTGTGTGCTGGATGCATATGACCCTCTTTTGATCACCAAGTAGTCAAAGCCGTGATAGCTCGATTGGCTAGGGCGCTACCTTCAAAGTTTAGAAGGCGTGGGTTCGAATCGAGTCCGACCCAGGCACCTTGCTTTTTCAAAAGAACCTCAAACAACGGAATGAAATTTTACAATCTGTTTTCTACCGGGAAGTTGTTTTTATTTCTGTTACAGAAAAAATCCACTTATTGACGGAACCTCTAAATACTTCCTGGTACGATTAAACAGAAAGTTGGAAAGTGTCCGGCGAATGGGCTGCCCGACACTTTCTGTCATTTCACGTAAAAAATTTTTACAGTGTACGCGGCAATAGTGCAACAAGTGCTGCTACAGACACTGGATGGAGTGCCCGCGTATATTAACTGATACTAAATCACTAGGGAAGTGCTGATACTGAATCGTTGCAACTGGATCTGCCGCTGCTAGGAATAGTGCAAACTTACATAAACAGGGACTTGCAAGTGCTGCCGTACCACTGGGCTAAGTACGTGTACCTACCTTGAAACGCTGCAACTGTAACACTATGAATAATAATCAGCTGCTTACATTTCAATTTTGCACCTTCACAGCATCAGAGGTTATATTATCATACGTTTAGTTTTATAAGTATTATATTCGTTGACAGCAACTGTTCGCATGTTCAAAAGCTTGATATTTAGTTTCACAGTAATCCCTAGGAGCAAAAGAGATGGAGTATAATGCTTTGCCCAAGTGGAGTAGGCAACAATTACCACAGGTCGGCATCTCCGATGGCATCAGATGGCAAAATTGATGGCACTTCCATTGCTCCAGCGGCATCGGAACCAAAAATCACCAATTTTCATCGGCGATGACCAACGATGAAATAACCGTCGGCAATGGCCATCGTAGGGCGTCACAATCGGCGATGGACCATTGCATTAACACATTTTAAAAATGCAAACATCTCAGACCACAAATATCGAATAAAAGCAGCATCTCATATAACCTCGGCCTGTGCGCGATTTTCAAACCAGTTATACTATTCCTAGCTCATAAAAGGTCTGGGACGAGTGCAACTGGGGTTCACATTAGCTAATATTAATGTTTTCCAAGTATTTTCACAGAAATTTCCCGAAAAAAAATCATCTGTTAGCTTTGTTTATCTAAACGCTCTATTTGCAGTGAAATTTACTTCGCACCTCTGGCAACAATTAATTGCTGCTACTTCCTTCGGCTTCCTTCGAACTCCGATGGGGTATTCGAAATTTTGCTCGATGTTTTAGGCTGCAAATGAAGCTGATTTCACACAATAATCATTAGATTTCCCTGAGCAGTATGACGTGTCCTAACTTTCACTGCTTGCTTGGAAATATTTGAAAACTTCAGTGTACAGCTTCTATAGGAGCGACTCAGTACAGGGAGGAACGAAGCAAGCCTACAGGCAGATATATTCATAAATCTTATAGCTGACATACAATAGCTGAAAACAAAACATCTTCACATATTTTGCACTGCATACCGGGAAAAATGGTTCTCGAATCTTAACTGTCTATTCGATGAACTTTCTCATGCAAATGTTTGAATTTTCGCAGAAACACAACTTTAAAAGTACGGTATACGGAGCTCCATTCCTAACAACTGTCAGCTGCCCGACATTCATTTGCAGCCTTCGCTTTGCTAAAGAATCGATGTAAACAAACTGTCTCTGTATTCAAATTGATTTTTATTCATTGTCTCATTGTTCTTTGAAGTATAATGCCTAGTAAGGTAAGGTTTCAGAAGCAATGGAACATGTCTGTGGAGCAGACATATCCTCAACAAAAGCGGTTAGCTAATTCCTCAGTGTTTTAATTTCGCGTTCCAATTTCTCATGTAACAAGCGCTGTGATTGGTCGATGTCGGACAAAGGAGTAGTTTAAGCATTTCTATTCAGAAGAACCTATATACAGGATAAGTACCTTTGAAATTTCTTTATGCACTGGGAATTTGGTGGACTTAAGTTGCCCTCAGGAAAAGGCTATTTAAGCAGTTTAAGGAAAAACTATCTCCTTAGCGTCACGATCGTTTTGTGCGTCCCGGCCTTGGGCCAGGATGCACTTTTGAATCTTCACTACGCATTATACTTCAGCGAACAATGAGATAATTAATAAAAAATCAATTTGAGTACAGAGACAGTTTCTTTGCATCGATTCTTTAGCAAAGCGAAGGCTGCAAATGAATAATGTTAGGGGGCTGAAAATATCAGCCTAAGTTTGTTCGCTCCTCCTCCGGTGTCTAGAGTGCGTCGCACCTAGATGCTAATCAGTGAAAGCTAGGAAACGTCATACTACTCAGTGAAATAAAATGATTATTGTGTGAACTTATATTCATTCAGAACCTAAAATATTCTGTAAATCCTGAAATTGCGCTTTCGAAGTTCACATGTAGCTGCCTGCTGCCAGAGGTGCAGCCTAGTTGCCAGACGTGCGAAGAAAATTTCACTGCAAATGGACCGTTTAGATAACGCTAACAGATGATTTTTAAGGGATATTTTTGTGTCAATGCATGGAGAAGATTAATATTAGCTGAAATTTGCAGCACTTGCACTCGTATTATGTTTCTTTATTATACGTGTGGTTGGGCAGCTGTTTCCTTTACTGCATTTAAGGATGGTCATACTAGCCTTAACGTACGTGCAAAAGTAAAGAAAAATCTCTTTCGGCAGGAACACGAGAAGCGATTCTGCATACGGCGGCAGCCCAAAAAGTGCATTTTTTTTTTCTAAAGTTAAGGGAAAATCTGTGAGTTTAGTACACTTAGTGGAGTTTTATGCATCCCGGCCCAGGTTATTATAATTGACAATGTCAGATCTGATAAACGTATTAAAATAAACTTTGTAACCCCCCTCTTTGTTTTAATATTACTTAAAAATGAATGTTTCAAACTCGTAAGGCTGTTTTCTGTAGTTTTAATCTTATTTCATAATTACATCGGCATCGAAAGTACAACAGATGACGATGCCCATCGTATGCCATCGCCGATAGCATGTTTAGTTATATCATTAGACCATTTTCTTCTCTCATAACACCATGGCCGATGGAAAAAAATGGCCATCGCCGATTGTCTGATATGATTTCAATGAGACCGCCGCTATCGCTGATGGTTTTTGCGATGTTCCATCGTAACATCGTAGTTTTTCCGATGGCGATGGTCTACACACCATCGCCATCGTATAATCGGCGATGGCCATCGTGCCAGGCTCTGACAATTTCCTTTATCGATGTGTAGCTACTGGTACATTAATTTGAGTGACATAGTTAAGCTTCGAGGCTTGGCTCGTCCGATCTTGAGACAGAAGCCTCGGCTTTGCCACTGTAAATTGTGTTCCAAGTGTTAGAGCAACGCGATTACGTTGACTTGCTGAAAACTATGCTTCCAGGATTAAGATTAGGTTTCTGCAAGTCTCAAGAGTAACCGATTAAGGATCAATGCTTGAAACAATTCAGCCGGTGGAGGCCAGTGTGTCTGTCTCAAGTTTCAAACAAATCCAGCCTCGAAGGCATAATTTTGGCATCCAATCGAACTTGCCCTATGACATCGAAGCTCAAGCAGACAACCGGGTGCACTATAGATACATGAGACGATTATAACTTAATGTTTAAAATCTACAGCACTGTATATAGATCACATTTCTACTGAGCTCGAACAGTCAGTTCTCTACTATCTACACAATGTTTTCGAGACACATGTGCTTCACTTTGCTGACGGTACTGCGGTAGAAACACCTATATTGATTCACAGCAAACACAAAATTTTAAAATATACTGTATCAAATGTTACATTCGCTATATGATTTGCCAAAATAAAGTGACTGAGGTAAAGAAAAATTGCCAACGCTGAGAAGATTAAGTGTTCAAGAGGCCTGGCTAGGGACGATGCATAAAGCATGCAACATTATAGGAATTGGGTTCCTTACGTTTCTCATCATCATACCGTAGACGCCGGTCCAAGTTCCATTCTCTATTCTTGAGCCCCATTTTCCTTGGTGGGGGATGACTTCCACGCTGCAAGAAAAAAAAATCCTATAATAAGCCATGAACATTTTTTTTTTCTGAAACATTGAACTTGTCGAGCTGATGACTGTTTGTTACATGCGCAGGTAAAGCTGCTGAATTGCAAGGCGTGATATAACCAGCGAGATGAGTTAACAGGTGCCATTCAAAATAACTTGCTTTAGTTGCAGTTTCAACGGTCAGTTTTTTGAGAACCAAGAACAGGAAATTTTCCTATTCACACAATATCATCGCTTACACTGATACTTAAAGAAAGAAAAGGTGGCAAATTGTGACTGCGGTATCTGGAGTGCAGCTGTTGCAATAGAACTTTCATTTCTATTGCATCAACTTTTGCCTATCACTTCATCGAAAAACTTAGTCGACAGTTTCACTGCTAGATTTGTACTACGTTCAGGTTACCATATGTGTCAGTGTTAAAATAAGTTCAACACTCGGCCGACTTCATACGCTTTATCATATATGCATTTGCAAAGATGTAAAAATAGTGTTCTGACCGGCGCTATAATGGCCGAAATACCCTCAACTACGATTGTTTCGTAATTTCGCACCCGAACGTAACTTGTTCTCCTTAATGAGTAAGCTGTGGGAATCCGTGCTTTCTTGAGTGTAAATTCAGGTATCATGTATTTTACATTGTTTGAATTTGTTTTGTAAAATATATACCATAAACTTATCTTGAATTTGTATGCTGTACATTCTTATATTTGCTTTGAGGATATAAAAATCCTGGAGTAGTAATTTATAGAGGTGATAAGACCACCCAGCAACGGGACCGAAAAGTTCTCGGTAACTTTCTGATGTGCATGTTTTGACAAAAAAAATCTAACTAATAATAATGGTGTAAAATACATTAAAACCACCCACCATTATTTAATCCATCGACGTATGACAAAACCTACAAATAGATGATTGTGGAAAAAAATCTGTGGTCGGTTCAGTAGGAAGCATTCATAGGCCAAAAATTATAACTCAAGCTGGTTAATCTCGACAATTGGACAGTTAATTCGCGCCATTGCAAAAGACTATTGCTGTCTGGTACTATTCACAACCCACGGAAAGTCAGTGAGGATGCCTAGTTTCAGCGGGTCTGTGTGTGTATCCGTTCGAGTCTCTCTGACATTGATAACGGCATGACCGCTGCGCAGTGAGGCAGTGGTGTGTTGCTGCTGTAATTACACTTGCGGACTGGGCACGAAGAGCTCGTAAGACCAGGCAAGCAAACAAATTTCATCGTATATATACATTTTGTAATTCGCGGGCCGCATCAAGTCCACCGAGGTGGGACTGGGTGGGTCGCGGGCTGTCTGGTCCAGACATGTTTACGACGTCGATTTTAGTTAGGCCTGATTACTCACTTTCTAGTGGACGAGCGTGTGAACAGCGAATGTTAATTCGGGCGAGGGCAAACGATCCATAATTTGTTGCATGTAATGGACCAACGTCAGAGTTGCGAAAAAGTCGAGGGATAAATCACTTTGTTAATGTCTCCGAGCTTTACTGCGTTTTGTACATAACTTATTTTAAGTAAGACCTAAATATGTATGGCATGTAAAATATTAGTTGAGCCTCTCACTTGTAGGCTGATGTAAGGTAAGTCGGCTGGACGTTTCAACCTAAGGGACATAAATTGGGGAAAATTACAGCCCAAGAGAGGTGCAGATCATCGGCCTTCCTGTAACATCTTGTTGAAAGTTGTATCTGATCACTTCATGGAACGAGTGCAAATGGAACCAAACAGGGGAGCGACCGTGCTGGACCTGCTGATAACAGACTCACCTGGCCTCGTCCACGAAACAACCACAGTGCCGGGAACTAGCGACCATGAAGCTGTTCTAGCCAACATCAGGTGTAAAATAATATACGACAAAAAGAAATCCAGAAAAAATTATATCTTCAGCAGGGGAGACATCACACAGCTAAAGGAAGAAACTAAGGCATTCTCAGAACACTTCTGCAACTCAAACCAAAATCGAACAGTAGATGAGAACTGCGAGGAAATCAGAGAGTTCCTAGTACAATGCCAGGAAAAACACATCCCAACAAAACTTATCTCTGGAAAACATAAAGATCCCTGGATCAAGGGAGAACTAAAGAGGTTTATAAGCAAAAGAAAACGCATGTACGGAAACCTGAGAAAGAGTTAAGTCACCAAGAGAAGACGTGACATATGGGAAATTCAATGATACCATCCACAATATGGAGTGAGCATACTACTGGGATTACCTGAACAGCATGTTTGAGTAGGACAACAGTGGGAAGAGATTTTACCAGCATATTAAAGCCCTGAAACAAGACCAGACTGGTGTACCCCCACTGAAAAAAAAAATGGGGAGGTAATCACTGACCCAGTGCAAAAAGCTGAACTCATCAACCAGAAACTGTTAAAGGCTTCTACACGTGAAAACGTGAATAACGTCCCTGACAAGGGAAGCTCCCCCTATAGTGCAATGGCCGAGGTAGTAATAAACTCAGACGGCGTCGAGAAGCTCCTTGTCGGCCTGAATCCCAAGAAAGTTTCGGGCCCGGACGATCTGTCAGCAAGACGTCTGAACCTAGTTCGCCCAGAACTATAGCCCCAGCAGTGGCGGCGCTTTTTCAACAGTCCCTGGATGCTGGAGAGATACCTGACCTTTTCAGGCAAGCCAATGTAACACCAATATACAAGAAAGGTGCAAGATCGAATCCAGAAAACTATAGACCAATCTCACTCACGTGTATTCTGTGCAAACTACTCGAACATATCATTGCAAGTGCAGTCATGAAACAACTGGAAGGAAATAATATCACACAGTTCCAACACGGCTTTCGTAGATCTCATTCTGCAGAGGCGCAACTGTTACTGACTGTGAAGGATATTGCCGTGGCTATCAACAACAAAGTCCAAGTAGACGCCTGTCTGCTCGACTTTACTAATGCTTCCGACAGGGTTCCTCACAATAGACTCCTAAATAAACTTAACTTTTACGGAATCTCAGGGAACACAAATAACTGGATACGAGCTTTCCTCTCCAATAGAGCACAAAGAGTCATAATCGACAATGAGTCATCTGCACCTTGTGATGTACTGTCGGGAGTCCCACAGGGCACTGTTCTGGGGCCCATACTTTTCTTGTGTTATATAAACGACATGCCGGAATGTATATCTTCAAAGATCAAACTGTTTGCTGATGATGCCCTCTTGTACCGAGAAATTAAGAGAGCTGCTGACCAGGAGTCGTTTCAGGGCGACCTTGACGCACTGGCAAGATGGGCCGAGACATGGCAGATAGAAGTCAACGCTAAAAAATGTCATATTATGCACTTTTCCCGGTCTCGCTCACCACAAGGGAAAGTATACTCTCTGTGTGGGGAGGAGTTGGCAAGGACAGCGAACCACCCATATCTTGGAATCACTTTGGACAACATACTCACCTCCAACAAGCATATTGACGACATGACCTCGAAAGCAACAAGAACACTGAATTTTCTGGCGAGAAACCTGCACAACTGCCCTGCTGGGACCAAAGCAAGGGCCTATGATGCATACATGAGACCAAAACTGGAATATGCATCCACTGTGTGGAGCCCATATACTAAGAAGAACATTGAGAAGATTGAGCGTATTCAGCGGAGGTCGGCGCGTTTTGTCACGAGAAGATATAGACCGATGGACAGCCCAACGGGGATAACGAGTGAGCTCGGGAGAACAGCCTAAGAGACCGAAGAGCCGTAAATGACTTAGTTATGTTCCACCGTGCGGTGCATGGTAAGGTTGCAATCCCAATTGGCGACATTCTTGAATCAACCAGAGAGAATATGAGTACGCGAGGGAGAGCGAATCAACATACCTTCCTGCCCAAGCATGCTGAAGTAAACCAGTACCGGCATCCGTTCTTCGGGAGGACCATCTTACCCTGGAACAGCCTACCACGGGATATAGTGGAAAGTGACGCACCAAGATCAGCTATCGGCGAGTACCTTGGACTAATGTGAAACATCAAGTAGCTATAATGGAAACCTGTGCTGATAATCTGGAATATCTGCATAATAGCACCAACAGGGGTCGCTGCAGATCATCATGCTAATGCTAACTGCTTAGAGTTGCTTGCCCCCGTTGACGTCACAGGGCACTACGACCGCTGGTATAGTTACTTGCTAATTCTTGTCTAGCTTAACCGAAACCGTTCTTATATCCAGATTTTAAGGGACCAGAAAGAACACCCTAATATTCACCATATGAATAACATAACTGCGAAAATAAAGAGATGAACATTGTGCCAAAATGAACGCTGAAATGGCATAGAAAAATTGCTTAACGGATTTTTTTTTTTCTACTGAGCGAATAATGGCATCTTCAACAAACTGATCTCTTTAACTAGCAGTTGTTTACTAAATACTTACAAACCCGTAAAATTTGTTGAAATAATGCCTGCAGTGTCGTAACTAAATATATATATATCGGAAATTACGTCAGAATAAACACCATTTATGCTCTACTTATGTCTACAGAACTTTATATTATGTCCTGGTTAGAGTCATATATGTTTGTTCAGCACTCCTCAATGCGCTAAGAGCAATGACTTTCATCATAAAGTACGCTGAACTGACTATAATATGAACTACGAAGGTCGTTCCAAAAATAATGCCTCCTATTTTGTAACTCAAATATCATGGAACTACGAAGACAGAAGTGGCCCCATTAAAATAAGCGACCTTTGGTGCTCCAGAATTTATTTTTCTATGCAGTAACCAGTAATCTCAATGCACTTTTGCCAGCGATTAACGAGAGCCTTGATGCCTCGGTTCTAAAAGTTAGCGCCTGCTGAGCCGATCTATTTTTTTCATGGCTGCGATCGGCGCTGTTGTCGGGGAAACGCTGTCCTCGAGATGTGTTTTTCAGAGATCCGAATAAGAGGAAGTCCGACTGTGCTTCGCGAAGGTATGCGCTCAGAGTGCTGTAGTTTTTTACTCTTTTCTTCCTCGGATTTCTGCTTTGCATTTAATTTAGTTCTCCAGGTAGAGACGTTGCAGTGTGTCTCTGGACTCGCGTCGTTTCCAGCTGCTTCGGCCTAAGCCAAATTCATATCTTACAGGCACTTTGGCTTCGGCAAATTGTTGATTGTTTTTGGTACAATTTCTAGAAGTTTTGTCATAGTTTTCATCATTCAACAGATTTACTAAGGATGCGCCGAGATTGGAACCTTACGGAAGCCAAAGCTTCGGCAGAGCGCGGCTTCGGTCAAGTTCCAGTATTGGCGCGTCTATACTAACTCTATTGAATTATGAAAACTATAACAATAGCTAGAGGAAGGCATGGTAGAATTTCTACAGATTACGCCAGAAACAATCAAGAATTTACCAAAGTGCCAGCAAGAGATGAATCTGGCCTCGACCGAAACCGCCGCCGGTGCTTCGGTACATCCCTATATTTGACGGCAATCCATTCGTTGCCATGGAAGTCTCTCTCTCTCCCTTAAATCATTAGCATCCAAAATGTAGTGTTTTTGTTGTTTTCGAGGACTGCAGGGGCAGCCAGTGGAATCCTATTCCACACTCTTTGGTAACCTGTTAATGCTCTTCACCATGCCTTGACACGATTCTGAGTATTTAGGTCACCATATACAGTATGTATTAGATTCACATCCTCAGCATATGATTTTCATTTTCGTATTTTCATCCTATAGTACTTTCCACAGAGCCAGTTCTAGTTCTCGTAGGTTCTTTCAACCACTGAACAACGATGTCCAGAAGACCATTAGGGTACATGATACTTAATTAGCGCTCTGATTAACTGCAATGCAGAAGGCGTGAAAGACATGATCCTCACAATGAGCGCACGCGCCTGTTTCGCTGGCCTTCACATCTTGATGTACATACCGCTCATTCGGGTCATCACTGCTTACACTTATATTTTCCTGTTTCTCCAATTTCACTACTTGAACAAAGAACATTCTACTCTGCTCTACGCTTTTTATTTTTATTAAGGAGGCCTCACATGTCTAAGTCAAAAGCGAGACAACTTTAGCAATTCGTGCACTTAAGACCTCGCAGTTGTCCCCGTAGAATTTTATTGCGGGTCGTCCACAAAAGCACTTACACGATTGTTCTATAGCTTGTGACTTTATGATGTTGAAAAATACAATGCTTTAACGAAGCAATGATGTATTCCGACAGCCTCACTCAACTGCTTGAGTCGAAAAACAGCAGTGACCGACGTATGGAGACACGCACCGCGCAGTACAACTACGCTCGATGTGTACAGAACATACTTGGTAGGAGCGGGTCGTCTCGTGGTGTGGTGTAAGCACACAGTTACAGATATGGCATTTAAATATTCTAAATGCTTATTTGTAGCTTTCTATGTCGACATTCATAGTACAGAAAAGTCAAATAAAGAATTCAATTGATGTTCATTGAAGCCTCTTTGAACTTCATCTGCAAGAGCTAGCTCCTGAGGGTTGAAGCAGAGCTGTGACTTAACATTGGTTTACTGCGGCTGTTAATCGATACTGCCTGCCTGTTTCGCCTGCGAGGAGATATTTATTGTCCAGACTATCTCTGTGTAATTTAACCAAATTTTTTCTTACAAAATAATGGGGGACTGAAATTATACGTGATAGTTTTTGAATGTGGAGGAAGAGAGATGACTATAGTCAACTTTTTTTAACTTGGCCCTTGTGGGCGGAGCGTCAGATATGTCACGTGACACTCATTGTGCCACATATCAATAATTAGGAGTTCTAAAAGTTATATTTCACTTTCTTTGCAGATACTATATGTTTCCATTTCAATTTAGAAATTATTTTAAATTAGTCTGGGTAATTAGGTTAATAACAAAGATCCATTGAGAATATTTATTATTTAAAAATTATTACGTTTGGCACAGTCTGTTTGCATTGTTGCCAAGCCTTCACCACATAAACCTTAGTAAACAACGTATTATGTAATTACCAGACCATCGATTACCTCACTTACAAATATGGCTGACTGTTCACCGGTTCATTCCAGCTCTTCCAACTCAAAGTTTTTGCACAGCAAGGAGAAAGAAATAATTTACAATGTACATAAATATTTTTGTGCTGAAAAAATCGCTGTGATTTCGTAATACCTCCTGATAAGACTGTTGCTCGCACTGCGAAAGCAACAAACTTATCTAAAAGAACAGTTAAACGGATTTGTTCAAAAAGAGGGGAATCGTCATCAGAACGCCCTGAGTTCAGTTCACCCTCAATGAGAAAGCGTCTAGCAACTGTGACGAACATAGATGATTTTGACAAAAGTGTCATTAGGAGAACTGTTCTGTCATTTTATAATGGGAATGAAATCCCTACTTTGATGAAAATTAATGAGTAAATAAGGGAAAAACTATCATTCAATGGCAGTATTTCTTCATTAAGGAAAATCATGCTTAACATAGGATTTCAATTTGTTAAAGTTGACGGCAGAAAATTTTTAATGGAGAGGAGTGACGTCTGAGCAGCCAGTACTTCATTTCTACGAGATGTAAATGAAGTCAAGCAGTCGTCCAAGAACATTGAATATTTAGATGAACCTTGGATTAATCAAAATTACACTGTTTCAAAGTGCTGGCAGGATACGACATCGTCAGGAGGAAGCGGAGTAAAAAAACCGTCAGGAAAAGGAAGTCGGCTAATTATCCTTCGTGCTGGTACGAAGGATGGTTTTGTAGAAAATGCAGAGGTCATTTTTCAGGCAAAAAACGATGGACATTATGCTGCATGCCTTGAAGACTGGTTTCATACGCAAGAATAAGGTTTATAACGTGGCGTAAGGCATTATTAATACCTGTTGCGTAGGATAGTAAGTCACTTCTAACTTTCTTCCGGCTGTTGTAGTACCTCCTTTTGTCGTTATGTTCTGACCGAGTACTTCTTTCCTCACCTTGGTCAGGAACATTCAATCAGGGCACAATTGCTGGAAGTTGCCAAAATAGTTTAGGTCAATACTACGTTCAAAATAGCAGAAGAAGCCGGCCATCGAGTGTTAAGATTGCCTCCTTATCACTGTCAGTACAACCCTATTGAACTTAAATGGGTACAGGTTAAAAACGATGTTGCTAAGAAAAACACTTTCAAAATGAAAGAGCTTAATAATCTGGTAAGACAATCTCTGTCATTGATAACACCTCAGGATTGGTTGGAAGCAGTACGACACGCACAGAAGCTTCAAGATGAAGATGGAAAGAGAGACATCGCAGCTGAGAAATTCATCGAATCGTTAGTTCTACATATATCTAAAGATTCAGAGGAGAGCGATTAGTAGATCATGAACGTAATAGACTATTGTATTTCAATGACGTATTCCAATAAAATACTGTCTTAATAATGTCCAATCATTATTCGAATAGCTGTTACTCTTTTATATATTTGCATTTGGTAAATGTATTTTGTCGCAGAATTAAATTATTTATTTTATAATTATACTTGCAGAACAACTAACGTCCCTTTATCCCTTTCTTTAGTTGGAGCAGTTTCAACTTAACTAACATAGTTCACGTAACATAAGGCAGGTTTTCTTCGTTTGGCAATAGAAAACGTCACTAATGGGTAATTTGCGAATAATAGCAGATAGATTTGGCAACGTTGCAGGAACGCCCCTTGGGCCAAGTTAAAAAATTTGACTATAGGTGTGTTCTTTTTGTCGATCATAAAAGTAACATGAAGCCCTTGGTACGACTAGTAACACATACTCTCTTTAGTTTTTAATGGGGCTTAGGTTCCTACACCACGGGAAAGTATTCGCTGCCATGTTTTCAGAAGAAGTCGGCATATTCTGGAAATAACAATGCTGTAATAGAAACATCACTTGATTAATACGAGAAGTATTGTTAGCTCTCACCATAAATTCAACTTCGCCGCAACGATGTAGAAAACTTGACGTAGAGTGTACCCCACGTCCAGAGGTCGGGCGGGGTTGATTGGATTATAGAGCGGTTGCTGTAGAAACATAGAAGAACATTATTTGTGGCATCAAATTTGTAATTTTTAGGAAACGTAACTGGGAATCTCTATCATATCCCATTATTTAACCTAAAAACGACTTCCTGATACTTCTTATGCTCTGTACAACACGCCTGGATTCCTCGGGCTTTTCTCGCGTCCCTGGAATTCGTTATACAGTATTTATTTTTTATTTATTTCACTGTTAGTTTTGCGTAGTACAATGCTATTGAAATCGTAGCTCTCTCTTTTCTTGCTAAGCGTTTGAAAGTTATGAGTCCTATCGGATTGGCCTTTAACTGAGCTTCGGATCCCGAGATACGGAATAGGGAGATCACCAAGTGGAAGTGACTGGTCAACTTTTGCGTTAGTGTACAGCCGCCGCCATAGAACTCAGTTTTGACAACTGAGCATATTTGTTTTTATCCATCAATAGTGATTCTTAGTTAGACGATCTTTAATTTTATGCATTCAAATAACCGAAATTTGAAATTGAAGAAATTCTTATAAGGCTATTTATCAGATTCTATGGACATCTTACGTGGATGACAGTGCTCGTGGAGCGAAATCTAGTTCAAATACTATGTTAATTAGAGGAAGTTGATGAATATAACCAAGACCTAAATTTATGAAAATTATTTTTTTATTCTCAAGTCAAGTGTAGGTTGCAGATTATTGCTATGGGCTTTATAATGGCGCTGGGAGTCTTGCTTCCTTTATGGTGGGAGAGTTTATGTCTTGTACCTACTATGATTTCGAGCTTGGAGCTTCACGTAAGAACTGACTAAAATGATTAGATCTTGCTTCGATAGGGGAGTTTTCAGTCAGCTCAACATAATCGTATTTCTTCTAACACCTACAACAGGATTTAGAATGTTATAGCCAAAAATCCTGTTTACAGTTCCGGACAAGTCACATCGAGTGGGTTCAGCTTAGATCGACTTCGATGACCCAATTTACCAGGTCCTGTCCGAAGCGTATCAATTCATCACATCTAGAAACTTCTTACGAGAAAGACACGCATCAACACTCAACTATACTAGCATAGTTACTGTTACAAATCAGTCTCTGGAAACTTACTGGCAGGAATACTACTCTAAAGCAATCCTCTGCCATGCTGGGTCGCTGGTCTGCCAGTTCTGACCTGAAAAGAGAACACATTTCCATCGTTACACAGAAATTAGGTACATGACATCCTTTTTCTAGTCTTATCCGATTTTTCGACAATACGTTCCTGATATTTTGCTATTCGGTGGTTTTAATTCTCGATTAACGAGATTTGGTACTTCGTTCCTTGAAGACAGGCTATATTTAACGGTTGTATAACACAGGCTCCAACATAATCTAAAACCTAAAAGAATTTTCAAACATCATCATAAATCTTCATTGGAGTCATACATTCAAAAACATATGTATCTACATGTGTCACCTGATAACTTAAATATAAAAACTGGCCTTTATTATATCGTTTTATGAAGTCATGACTTCACTTAACAATATGTACACAGAGTTAACCATATTAGTTAAAATAGTTGAGATAAGCGTATGTGCGTCATTTCTGTATATAATTTACTGGCTATCGTTTTGCTATAAAGGCTGCAGTGCAGTGATTGTACCCGCTGCTGCAGATAAAATTTAACGAACACTAACTGGCGTTTATTTAACATTTTTGCGAGAAAAGTTGCAACAATGATTACGACATAGTCGATCGCTTGCTAGTGTATTTTCCTTGTATTCGTTGTCATAATAGCAGTGGCATAATATTATATCTTTAGACAATCCAAATTTCTCTAACATTATCTTTATATGGTTGAGTTATTATTTCCGTCTATAGCCATAATGTTGGTTGCTCAGAGAGGCAAGAACAATGACGTCATATCGATCTCGAGGAAGAAGTTGCGCGTCTGCGCCTCCTATTGTCTGTTCTCACTGCAGCTTTAGCCTGATCTCATTTCCAATGTTAATTACGAGTGCTATCAATTTTCGCCTTGTGAAAACGTTCAAGTTATTCCTGAAACAGAACCAATTGCATTAAAAATCCTATCTGCCAGTAACAGATTTGGCAAAATTAATACAAAAACCGATTAAATTATGCCTTCACTTCGAGGTGTAACGAGGATGCGGAGAAGGGCAGCCGTCCTACTACTCTGTGCTTTGAATCAATGCTCGTTTAAGGGCAGTAATTTGCAGATGATTTACAGTAACTTAAACTTAATGTAAGAAAAAAGTAATAAGCAGAGAGTGGCCTTGAGTGAAAGATTCCGAAACTAGATTATACCAAAACTCTAGGAGGCATATGCATTATCTGCCTCAGTTCAAAATATACGTAATACAATCTGTCTATATGCACTTGGCAAATATGTAGTAGCTAATTTCACACCTAAAGATTGTACATTATTTTCGGTATTTATTTAGCAACTTCTCTGTTTACAATTCGAGCGCTAATTTTTTCTGTGGAATCTTTGTATATAAGATGACAGGAAACATAATTATAATTCAGATGTAAAATTTGCAAATTTATACACATTCGCCTTAAGTGGCTATAGTGGTTTCTTTGCGAATTCTCCTCCTGCATAAAGATTGATCTAAATAGAACAGAAGCAAAATCTGATGAAATGAGCATTCAGTAGAATCTACGTTCTGCATGATACAAGCTAACAGAGCTCGGCATCTCCGATTATGGTACGGTGTTACGATACCAAAATCGATGGTACGTGACCATCGCCGTTGCATTTACGATGGAGAATGCAATACCATCGCTCCATCGCCATCCGAATCGAAAATCGATAATTTTCCTCTGCGATGGCCCACGATGAAATAACCATCGGCGATGGACCATCGCCTTAATACATTTTGAAAATAGAAAGATCCCAATCCACAAGCATCGAAGATAAGCAGCATCTATTATACCTTCGGCTTTTGTGCAATTTCCACAAAAGTAATACTATTCCTACCTGATAAAAGGTGCGAAATATAAGTCCAAGGTTATTAGGTTTAATTAAAGCTTGCTTTATAAACTAATGCTCCAGATGTAATGACCTTTCCGAACCTTAACAGTACTTGACATTGTTAGAAATGGGGAATGTATCAACCCGCTACAGCTTTAGTCAGTGTTTTTACGAGCATTAATTTGCTACAAAATGGGGTTGTCTATACAACATTCGATTCAGCTCACGAAGCTCTGCCATTTGGGAAGGGTTGCAAGGGGGTAGGAATGAATAGGAGGGACCAGAACTTGAGAGAAGGTTCTGGAACCCTGTCAGAAACGCAGTGGCTACAGCCACAGCCAATGAAGGTATTGGCAGCGCCCGGATACTGGCTGCAGCAATAGCCAGTGCCACAAGACGTCGCAGGAACTCAGTGGCTACAGCTGTAGCCAGAGCACTGTCGCTGTTGCTACTTTGTGCATAACAATTACTTATGAAGAGAGATATTTACTATTATTTATTATGTATTTTTTTTGCAGAAGTGATTCGAGTGATGCAAAAAGATAATTAAATGTTAAATCAAATTGAAAAATCGCCGCATTCCAATTTTCACGGTTTTTTTGGTCATAACTTTATTTACTCATCACAGAAAAAGATCGTAGATACCACTGGATTCAGGAGGACCTTTTTCTATAAGGAAACATTATAAAATGGGTATAAGTTCAATAGGAAAAAAATGGCCAGCAATCTCCCAGAGACGGTAGAGCTAACAATCTACGGATATTACTCTGTAATTATGGGAGAATTATAGAGCCGATCATAAAAAATGAAAGTTCAGTAGATAGAACAACATTTCTTTACTAAATACTGTCAATGGGAAGCTTCTAGCACTAATACAACTATGCAGTAAGTCACAAAATGTAAATACCATCTGTAACAAATTCAAAAATCAGCGCATTCGACGGGTTTTGGTCGTAGTTGAACTCTTTTCTATCCATCGCAGAGAAGAACCGTTGATACCATTGGATTGAGGAGGATTTTTTCTATAGGTAAATACTAAAAAAGTTAGTATAAGCTCAATAGGAAAAGAATGTGGCCTGCAATCTCCCAGAGACGTTAGATCTAAAAATCTACGGACCTTATACTCTGTAATTATGGGAGAATTATTGGGCCGATCAAAAAATGAAAATCCCAATTGATAGAAGATCATTTTCTTTCCAAAATACAGTAAATCCGAAGCTTCTAGCACAAATAACAAATACAGAGCAGGCTAGAGAGTTTACCCATTATCTGCAGCACATTCAAAAATGGGCGTTTAAATTTTTTTATGACATCTTTGTCGTAAATTTTTTTCAATTCTTCGTAGAGAAAAATGGTTGGTTCCGTTGGATTCAGGAGAATTTTTTTTTTACTTGGAAAGACTAAAAAAAATTGGCATAAGTTCAATTGTAAACGGATGGCAAGCAATCTCCTAGAGATGGTAAAGCTAAAAATCTACGGAGTTTACTCTGTAATTATTAGAGAAATATTGGGTCGACAAAAAAAAAAAAAAGAAAAAAAAGAAGAAGAAAGAAAGAAAAAGAAAAGCCTAATAGATAGAAGAACATTTTCTTTACAACATACAGTCAGTCCGAAGCTTCTAGCACTAATAATAAACACACAGCAAGCTAGAGAGTTGACCCTTCATCTACAGCAAATTTTGGAAAAGTTTGTTACAAGCGGGGGTTGACCTAAACGGCCAATTTTCCGAAGAGGTCAGTAATGACATTTAGTGTTTTTGTTGACATATTTAGGTAAAATAGGGTATTCCAAGACGTTTTATCATGAATAACGTTTTCACCGCTAATGTTTAGTTTTCGAGATATTTGATTATAAAATTCTCATTGTTTTTGTATGAGAGAAAATAAGATTCGCCATTACGACTAGCATGATAGCGCTTCACACTGTTTTTTTTTATATATTTCTCATAGGATATTAGCAGAACAAGTCTTGCTTGCCTAACATCAATGAGTAAGAGCAACGTTGTAGCCAAAAAAAAAAAACTATTACGAGGCTTCGTTCTTGATGCCCCGCCACGGCCGTAATGGCGCATCTGAAATTATTTCACAAGAAACAATGGCAACTTTAAAGTGAAATATCTCTGAAAGTAAGCATTTGAGATGAAAACGTTATTCTTGAAAAGTCTTAGACTGCCATATTTCATCTAAGTATGTCTACAAAAACTATTACGTATAAAACCACCAATACTGGTAAAATTATTGTACAACGCAAGAAACAAACACCACTACTGCCGGCCGTACAATACTGCATAATACGCGCTCCAATGATGTCGGCCAGCTGGTCCTGTTCCAAAAACCTATATCAACAGAACTTCATAGTTCCCGCCAAAAACATTCGTGAAAAAGGTGAAATTTTCTAGTGCACATTAATCACATACAGTATTTGGTGACATTTTTAGGTTAAATAAGATATTCTAGGACGTTTTTCATGAATAACTTTTTCGTAGCATATGTTCGTTTTCGAGATATATGACTTTAAAGCTTCCATTATGTTTCTATTACATCGATTACAGCCATTCGCGTTGTACCTTTGTTTATACAGAAGTGCGAGACTCGCTGTTGGAACACGCCCTATTGAGTCTTTAATTGTGCAATTATTACGATAATTGTGTAATGTCCAGCTTATTTTGCTGAAATATATACTTAATAACGTAAAATAATACTTCTTCTGGACGATGAATTTTATTTTATTATCTAATGAAATATATACGTAGAATAAGGTGATCTAGGACCTTTTCTTAGGAATAACGTTTTCATTAGAAACATTGTAGTTTTGCGTCTATAAGACTGTTTCGCCGCGCAGCATTTGTTATTGGAACACGCGCCCCTGCAGACTGCTGCATTATTAAAACACCCTTCAGTCTTCAACGATTTCAGCAATGGTGCGGTGTGCTTCTTGCGAGATACACTATTTTACCGGTATTGGTGACTTCATCCGTAATGGTTAGTTTTTGTCAACATGTTTAAGTAGAATAAGACATCCTAAGACTTTTCACGATTTACGGTTTCGTCGTAAATTCTTAGTTCTCGAGATATATAACTTTGAAGTCCCCATTGTTTTTTAATTGAGATCCGCCATTACGGCCGTGTCTCACCATCTAGAACAAAACCTCGTAATAGTTTTTCGGCTATAACGTGGCTCTTACTCATTTAGGTTAGGAGAGCAAGGGCTGGTTCTGCTAATATACTGCGAGAAATATATAGAAAACAGCCTACAGCGATATCGCCTTAGCCGTAATGGCGGATCATATTTTCTCTCATAGAAAGACACTGGAAACTTTTAAATCAAATATCTTGAAAGCTAAGCATTTGCAACGAAAACGTTGTTGATGAAAAACGCTTTAGAATGCTTTATTTTACCTAAATATGTCAACAAAAATACTACATGTGATTAATGTACACTTTTGAAAATTGACCGTGAAAAACTTCGTAGAATGCGTCATTATACGTTCATATTTCATTACATAAGCTCGCGATTGCGCAATTAGTTAAATATTTAATAGGACGTGTTCGAACACGTGTGCGATCATCGCGCCTTTGTTGATCAACAAAAGTAGACGACAGCATGGCTGCAATGGCGAGTGTGACAGAGAAACAATGGGAACTTTAAAGTCAAATATATCAAAAACTAAGCATATGCGGGGATGTGGGGTATATAGGTATACAGTATGTTATTCGTGAAAAAACGTTTTAGAGAGCCTTATTTTCCTCAAATATGCAAGCAAAAATGATTAATATCACTACTGACCTCTTTGGAAAACTCACCAAATAAACTTTTTAACCCACTCTTTGTTTAAATGTTACTAAAAAAAAAAAAATGTTTCAAACTGTCCAGGCTTTTTTCTGTAGTTTTAGCCTAATTTCATTACTTCGTCGAAACCGGAAGTACAACCGATGACGATGCTCATCGTATGTCATCACCGATGGAATGTTCAGTCATTTCACTGGACCAGTGCTTCCTCACAACACCATCTCCGATGGGTATAATCTTAGTTTCACTTACGTACGATTTTCATGATTTTTATTATACTTACTATCTAAATTGGGTCAATTGAAGATAATTTACATGAATAACGTTTTCGTCGCAAATTGTTAGTTTTCGAGATATTTGACTTTGAAATTCCCATTATTTTCCTATGGGAGAAAATTACACAGTGAAAATAACATCGGTATGCTAGGTTGTGTTCAGTAATTTAATCGAGTCAATTGAAGAGAATTTTCGGGAATATACTTTTCGTCACAAATTCCTATTTATCGAGCTATAGCGCACTTTCTGCAACACTTATTATATTAGATATGGTTTCAGTTCATAACACACTACACGCGGCTCCCGCTAATGATGCGATCAGCTGCTTGGATGTAAACAAGCCCATATGCGGCTCCCGCCCAAACTTTAGTTTTCAAACATGGATTCGTGCGCATTCGATTATTTTCTTCAAATAAAAGAATTTCACAGTGTAAACAATAAATCAACTGCATTTTTCCGAGAACATGGTGTTTTGAACTCGTGTAAACACTGCTCCGAGGTTGCCAAGAAACGGTGTGAAAATGTTTACCGTCAGACAGTTCACTCCGCATATGCCGTTACTCAACTTTCGCACGTATTATTATATTGGCCCGATTTTTAGCTGAAGATTCTTTAATAATAATAATAATAATAATAATAATAATAATAATGATAATAATAATAATAATAATAACAATAATAACACTTTGTTTAACTGAAGATTCTTTACAAGCGTGTGTCATTTCATGTAATTGGAAACAACGCTCATTTTCTTCTATTAGTGTGTGGCATCGGGATATTACGTGTTCCGGCAGTGCATGATACGTGCTCCGGGAGTTGCGTTATAGCAAAGAGTTTGGTAATAGCTTGGTAAGCGCGCAGACGGAGCTATCATTTTAAAGTTTACTTTCGGTTAGGTTAGGTTGGGCTAGGTTAGGTTCTGTTATGTGTCTACTGAATCGTTACCAAGCCTGTAATGACACCGGCTATTTTCTTCCATAGGAAAACGATGGGAACTTCAAAGTCAAATATCTCGAAAACTAATGATTTGCAACGAAAACGTTATTCTTGTAAATTGTCTAAATTGACAGAATTTAGATACTGAACACAAGAAAAACCATGAAAATTGTGTGTAACTGAAAGTAAAAAATTACCCGCCGATGGAGGAAATGGCCATCGCCGATTGCTTGTTACAAATTATGGGAATTGCCCAATTGCCGAACTAACTCTATTTCCGAACAAACATCATTATTGGACTAATGAAAATAACTCCATCGAATAATAACTGTTTGTTCGGGAATAGAGTAAGTTCGGCAATTGGGTAATTCCCCTACATCGGACCCACCGCTATCGCCGATGGATTTTTGCGATGTTCCTTCGTAAAATGTTCATCCGATGGCGATGGTCATCACGCCATCGTATAATCGGCGATGGCCATCGTGCCAGGCTCTGCAAACTAGTCATCAATTACAAGTGCAATGATGGACTGCTTAAGTAATGTTTGAAATGCAGGAAGCAGATTACTGACACTGGAAAAAGTTTTGGTCGTTTGTAACATTTCTTTCAACTGGAACTCACTTTCTGCAGATGCACTTTACTTTCAAAATTTGAATTATCTTGACAAGGAACTCGGCTGATATACATAGTAATAGTAATTGCACATCTTAAAATACATTAGTGAAAATTCCTGAAAGCATTGTACGAAATTTTTCACTCGGTCATTCCAGGCCAGATACAGTGCATGCAAGGCATTTTCAGAGTATGACACACACTATAGCTAGAGCATGTGCGCCCAAATGGGATTTAGCATGAAACTACAAGAGATGATTTAAAGGTTTAGAACACCTGACATTATGTCAACCCAACATGCAATTCCTTTTTCTTCATGATTGCGATCCAAAACTTCTATCTCTGAGAATTCAAAAGCCCTTGCTCTGGCGTTAAAGGAATACCGTAAATAAATGGCATACAATGAATGTTTTGCAAACCTTGTGTACTTATTGTATATTATGTAAGGCTCAAATGCAATGACCTAGAATATCGAGATTTTGAGGACTTGTACACCTGCATAGAAGGGCGTAGTTGTACGACTATCAACACTAAACGAAAGTGTTCTGTTCCCTAAAAGCGTATCATTAATTAATTAATTAGGTACATTGTCATTTACTCTGATTACCTCCGCCAAGGAAGTTATGTTTCCGTAGGATTTGTCTCCCTGTTTGTCTTTGTCTTTCTGTCACCAAGATATTCAAAATGTTTTGGACGGATTTTGACGAAATTTACGGGAATTATTAAGTATGTTAGGAGAAACAGATGGGTAACTTTTGATGAAGATCCGTTCATCCGCTTTGGTCAACTAGTTTTGTGACATACGCTGTAACAATATCAATGGAAAAATACATCCAGAATTAAAAAGAATTAAATTATTTATTTTATCATACTCTGAAAAACTGCCATAGCAATAAGCTTCCCATTAACCACTTGTTTGTTCTAGGCGGCACTTTCCTTCTTAGTTCTTATTTCTCAGCTTCTGAGAAAAAGATCTATCATTTTCACACTAGGAGCAGAAAACCTAAAGACCATAAAAAACTCCCATTTTCTGTTTGATTATTACCCGTCCACAGTACTAGACTCTCAGTCCTAAATGTAGTCAAAGCAGAATTCAGTACGAGACCAATAAACCTAATAATTAACTCAAGAAGTTGCAGGGTAAATATATTGTATAAGATGTGCTTACAGAAGAGCTGCTTGCCGCTAGCAACAGCACAACCAGGAGTCGCGAGGCGAATCTGTGGGAAGCAACCGTGTGGATAACCAATCTTCTGTAGCTCCTCAGGTCTCAGTTTCAACGTGTAAGAAATGCCGCCTTGTTATATACCTGCCAGCCTGACATACTACCTGTGAAAAAAGCCAGCTGGCATTCGTTGGCACCAAATTTTTCAAAACGTTGTTTGGACTGCGGTGGAAATAATTTTCACACCCGATATATAGTTTTGACACCTTTAAAGTTTTGACTGAAGTTATATCATCTTAAAAACCTGGCCACGTACTGATTAGGTAAGAATTATTTGAGTCGTAAGTTGATTATACAACCCTTTCGGAATTGTGGCTATGAATTAAATGCTAAAAATTCGTCACGGCATCGGCAAAATTATTAGAGATTAACGTCTGACATATACAGGAGAAATATTTAATTCAAGAAAAAATACAAACGAAAGGTACAAAACAATGGCTCTAGTGATTTTGACTGGTGGAATGTCATCAGTGAATGATGAACGCTTGACAGATTAAGGTCAAGTAAAGCTTTGTTTAGAGAATTGGTGCACCACACTTTAACAAATAGAACAACATGGACACTGTGAGTGTGCATACCTAAGCCAAGCAAGGCAATGTAAAGGAAAAATTCAAATTGGTCCTCAAACTAGATTTCCTCTTCATTATCAACAAAATCTATCCATTTCTCCCTCTGGGTAGCACAAAAAGCTTCTGTTATTTTCTTCGCAATCCGTCCGTGACTTTTGGAGTTATTATCTGAGAAACACTTTGGCAAACATTTGTCAAATACACAAGCGGACACACCGATCGTCGCCGAAATGTGACCATTGGTGTCTTCTTATATTTTTCATAATTGACACAAATTTCATGAAGATCCGTTCATAACACTTACTTTTTTGCGTTATGTTACTGGCAATCATAAAACAAACCAAGAGAAAAACAAATGGGTAAACATGTCACAAAAATTTAGTCATTTACTCCGAGAAGCAGCCCCAACAATTTTTCCTGAAAATTTCATTAATATCCGTCAATAACTTTTTGAGTAATGGTATCAAGAAAAAAGAGGCAGACCAACAAACAGTTGAATGGATCTTCGGAAAAGTTAATCGTCTGTACTTCCTAACATGCCTAACAATCCTTGTAAATTTTGCAAAGATTCGCCCAAAAAAGATTCACCCAAAGATTCGCCCTTTGGGACAAGCAGAGACACCAACAAACAAAGAGACAAACTCGACAGGACCATAACCTCCTTGGCTGAAGCAATAACCGCTGGCTTGACGTACGTCAGATTGTAGAAACGTCGAATAGAGGGGAGGTAGGAAATTCCAGTTAACTCAAATTTGTAAGTACTTTAACTGTTTCTGTCATTTAGGACGGTAATAATGCATTAAAATCAGGAAGCAAAGAGCATAGCGGGAGGACTCAAGAGAAACTAGCATCGAAAAGTAACATCATTAATGACGTTCACATCGACGAACGGTACGACTGAGCAGCCTATAGAGTATTTTCTTTAATTTTGCCGACATAATAATTGTTGTCCATTGCAAATTTCATCCCCTTGCCACATAAATAAATGAAGAGAACATAACATGCTAATTGAACAATAAACAATTATCCATAAAAATTGCAGTGCAAGCTGGTGGAAACGTTCACAATCCCAGAGCAAAATTTGGCGTTCCGGTACTTTTTGGCGCCAATATTTTGGCGCAGATGTTTTGGCACAAATTTTTTGGCGCCACTTTTTTGGCGCTGTTTGAAATTGAAACAGGATATATGGACTAGATGAAATTACTATAAAAACTGTTATTTTAGAGTAAATGGTCAATGACCCGTCTGGTCGTCATCAAGATTATCTTCGCTTTCACAAAAAAGCACAATTTTTTAGCTGGTCGTAGACCACACGCTATTCGGCCGTCCACAAGTGCATGTTAACAGTACGTATGTAGAACTGCAACACCTCAAACTATCTGATGTCTACGCTTATTATGTCTTAAATTTTTTAAGACGGCAATGCAAACTGACGTGGAACTTTTTAAACAACACTTTAGATCATTAGTGCCTGTCCACGGGTATTTTACTCGTGAGTACGTTTTCATTCCGCCAATTTGCACGTTGGAAGTTCAAAAACGTTCCACCATAGATCAGAGCGTAAACCGATACAGTAGATTATCTGAATATCTTGAAGAACCAATGGCGGATCGCTTTTTTAAAGTTAGATACAAAGCATTTGTGCTGGCACAATACGAAGAACAGATATAATCTCAGTAGGCTAAGTGGAGTGTTGAGAGATGAACTGTACGTAACCTCGTATGTTTTACTTACATTACATAATCCAGTGGGGCTGTTATTTTTTTATGACTGAGTGGCGTTAGTGCAACTGTTAATGCTTACTTGATACTTCGAAACCAGGCATTTGACTGGGTTGTGTTAGCTGATACGTAATAGTCTACCTTATTGACAAGGCGACCAGGATGCCCTGTTTGTATCTGTGCTCAACCCTGATGAAGTTCATTCTATAGATCTGATTCCTGGACGTGGCTGGAATCGTGCAATATAAATGGAAGACTGGTATACAAAAAAATTATGTGCTCTCTGTGTAAAAATAAATGTATACTGTGTGAAGATCAATTAAAAGTTTTAAAAAGAACGTGAAGCTACTAAAATGAGCTAGTTGATTTACTAATGATCAGTTTCTCTGAAGGCAGCAAAGTAGTACTTATTGTAAATAGATATTTTTAGGAAAGTACTCTATAGAACTTGATCTGAAACTGGTTTTAAAGAGAATCCTCTATATTATTTGTCATATGCAGTGCCTTCTTACGATTTTGGTGCCGCATAAGTCATAGAAACTTCCGAGGGGTACGCTCTACACTTATGATTAACATGTTCCATTGTAATTTCTTAATGTATTGTTTTAATATGAGGGCACTAAAGGTGTAAAGGTGATATATATAGGAAGATACGAAAGGAACTATTAACGACTCTAGCGCAGTGTGGCCTAAAATACAGAGAAAAGTATGAAGCACGAAATAATTTTCTTAGTATCTACTCTATTTTTAAACGAATGTGAACCTTTCCTTAGATTTCATACGCTGAACGGTAGTTTTCCAACGAAACAATAGAAAATCATGGAATCTAAAAAAAAGTTCCGATGTGATGTTATATGAAGCGGAAACTGTTGTATCTGACTGCACTGCTGTACTTTGTAGAGGCTTATTATGTACGGATTTCGCGTAATATTCTGAAGAGCATCCTGACAACGAGAGCAGTATGTCACCACACTAAATATAAAAAAGTAGTAAGTGAGATTAAATGAGCAAGGAAGATAAAGGGTAAATTAGGGTATTTACAATTGAATTGTCAGATTTTTTTTTCAATGCAGGGATGATTTTAAGCACATTTAAAGGAGCAGAAAAGTAAGTATATGAACCGAACCTAAGATTAGGGTAGGTTTATACTTTTATTCTTCTGCTCCTCTAAATGCGCTTAAAATCATCCCTGTATTGAAAAAAGTGTGACAATTTACCTGTAAATGCCAGAAATTGAGAAGTCCCTGATCGGAAATTTTACCAAAGCTAAAATAGTTCTTTGGTTATTACTACTCAGAATGTAATTATAATTGACCGAATAGTTCACACCGATATTCGAGTCGTCACGAAACTTTCAATAATCAATAATGGCGTAAGAAGCCCTCCAAACAGATCTTGCAGAAGGGGCCACCAAGCAAGATATATTCCGCTCTACCTTTTCTCTTCCAGGTAAACCCTCACTTCCCGAAGCTATTGAATTTTTTTTTCCGAATGGCCAACCCAAAGAGGTTTTATATCAGATATAGGACGTTTGGTTGGAAACCTAATTCTAAGAATAAAAAGAAACACAAAGCTAGCGCTTAAAAGCATCTATTTAGAGCATTCAGACCAGATTGGTTTCGAATATACTTTCATTATCGATGAATGCGTCTGAAAATAAAGAAAAATATTGCCGTAAAATATTAGTCTATCGTTCAGAAAATTCTTATTTGTCAACAATACAAAAGAAAAAGAAAGCGGTATACGGACGTAAGATCAAAACAAACCTAACTAACAAGGAATATCTACTGTAGAAATATGGTATAAAATGAAGAAGAAACGGGCGGCAGCAGAAATCATTGCGTGTACAAAGGCACAGCCGTCTGGTCAGAGTTAAGAAGGAGGAAGTAACGGCTGCCGAAATCGGAGTTTCAACGTTAAAGCAAAGGTTGACTCGCCGACTGGCTGCACGAATAGCTTGGACCCCGTGATGGTGGGAAAGAATGGCAAGGAGCCTGTGGTTGATGCGAAATGAGTTGCTGTCCAGGAACAATAAATAAAAATTACTCAGCCATTTGGAAAATGTGGCTGCATTCCCACCTATTAAATTTGCCAGGTTGGATTGGCCGATCCATAAACGATTTTGTGTCTCAGTCTTCGCAGTAGCTTGGGGCTATTTTACATACCGTAACGAGCTGAAGGATCAGACCGATGATTTTGAAGTAAGGAAATTGTGCATTACTTTTTTTATACTGTAGATGACAGTGAAGAATCAAACTTTGAAGATGTCTACTAGACTTCATGCAGAATAAAAATATGAAAACTCATTGCTCTAATTAACGCCTTACTAACATATTGTGATATGGTTGATAGAGAACAATTTTTTTGAGCTATCAAACGAAGATCAGAATTTTTAACGAAATCATAAAATTACAACGTATACATTATATCAAAATAGAACTAGAGTGCACGTTAATTAGTACTTGATTCGTAGGCCTTTGCTGTCAATAACAGCTTGACATCTTCTGCTACATTAGTGAATTAAAGTCTTGAACTCCTCAATAGACATTTTCTTTCATTCTTCTTCCTATCTATTCTATAATTTAAAGACAGGACTCTGATTTTTTTTAGCTCTTTCATTTAATAACTTCCATGCCTTCTCACTTGGATTCATGTCGAGGCTCTGAGTAGGCCTTTCTATCACCGTAACATTCTCCTCTGGAAAAAATGTTTTGACATGATTTTTTAGCAACTTTTTGTACACTGATGAAATAATAATTACTGTGCCGCCTAAAAAGAGCCCCACTACCAGTAACAGAAAACATGCCAAATACCATTACACTTCCTCCTCCGAACTTTACACTCCCTACTACTAGTGCATTGAGGAGAATATCGTTCCGTGGGAGTGTGTCGAACGAAACTTCTCCCAACAGAGCCGAACAAGTTGAACTCTGACTCATCACCGAAATGACACAATCCCATTGTTCTTCAGTCCATGTAACTTGTTTAATAGCAAATTTCTCTGGGGCCACTTGGTTCTTTTTAGAAATATAGGCTTCGTGGAAGGTACTCTAGTACACAAATATATTTTATTAAGTCTCCTGTAAACTGTGTTTCTTGAAACATCGATGCCGAGTTACCATTATCCTGTTTCAAATAATAGCTGCAGTGGTAAATTTATTCTTCTTGGATTCATTACCAATCCATCTGTCTTTTCTTGCCGTAGTTTTACAAGATTTTTCAGATGATTTCTTGACTTCTAAAATTATATCAAAATACTGAATACACTCTACGACTTCTTTATAATCTTAGCAATGTCAACAGTTTCACGTTTATTTTCATTACTTAACTTCACTATCAGTTCTCTAACCTCCAATGATGTCACTGACTTTCTAGATGATTAAATTTTAGCATTGAACTCTTTTCAAGTTTTTGCCATAAAATTGACTAAATACTGCGGAATGATTAATAAATTTGAGGATTTCGTTACGCGTTCTGATTATATTCATCGCCCTATTTAGTATTGATATCCGTCAATCATAGCATAAGTGGTTAGTAAGGCATTAATTAACTCAAAAAGCTTTTATTTATCATTCCACTTGATATCTAGTAGATATGTTCAATGTTTCAGCTTTTCTTTTACTTAAGAAGAACGGCTTGCATGTTTCTTTACTGCATAAGCATCGTTTAGACTGTTAGATCCTTATGCTCGTTACTGTCTATTTCTTCTTGCGATAGCAGTGTTCTTGATCTAGCACCTGTACCCCTTGTAACCCAGCAGTAGAGCTCCAGAAATGTAGACAGACGTATTGTCCCAGTTTCGGGAGGAGTCTCGGCTCTAAGAAAACAAGTTCTGCACGATGTTTATTTCCTCTACATTCGAAAAATGTATTCTATAGATAACATCAGAGGAAACTGTACAGCTTCACTGGTAAATATATCTTCATTTAAGATTTACTACACATTGCAGTCTCTGCGGTGTCAGAAATGGCAGCCAGGAATTTGTGATAACCCTAATTCAGTAAATATACTTTCGTTACTACGAATTATATGTGGCTGCAGAATACGCTACATAGGCTAACTCAAATTGTCATAAGATATGTGTGCTGTCTGAGCAGCACTCTCCTTCCTTCCATCAGAAGATATGCGAAAAAGGAAAATCAGTTTATATAAGCAAGTAGTGAAGCACCACTGAATTTAATTAAATATCCAGTCTCGTATCTTGTATACGGTATAATCACTTTCAGTACACTTCGAAATTTTTGTCTTCATACAAAAACTGCAAATCCAAAGGAAGAAGACAAACTGGAAATATAACTGCGCCGTCCGTTTCACAGTGAAAAATCGCTTCCCCTGAGCTTCGTTGATCATCTACTCAATTTGTACGTCGTGAACTGAGAGTAATTACAGTTTCAATGTAAGGAGAAAGCCATAAAAATTAGACTCCGTGGCAGCGGTAAGAGAAGATGTAGATATCTTTTCAGTGTTTGGATTTCTTCGTTGGCCGGGCAAGAAGTGCATTCAAATATATTAAACTACGTTTGTCATCATCCGCAACCTGGCTTATATTCTACCTATCAAGTTTTCAATGAAGCGTGACAGTCTGGCCACAGTCTCCAACCTGGCCTAATTTCGCCTGAGTGTTTTCTTAAAGCGTAACAGAAAATGGACAGATGAACATTTAAATAAACGAACCAACAAATAAATAGAGACACACGTTAAATTAGCATTGGTCTTTATTATATTGCAGATTTTTACTAGCCACTCTGTATGGCATTGGCTATTGCTACATTTCACAAGAGATGACGCTGTACATACACAGCCTTTGTACATCCGCTTCCTTAGATTTTCCCTGTTTGCCGGTCTCCTCTTCATGAGTTTCTGTGTTTTGGGAGTCTCTGTTAGAGGAGTTCTGTTATAGTAATGAACCGGCTCTGCTTTCTCAATTACCCCTTAAAGTTACTAGGGGATGGTAGGTGTACTGTTATGTGTACGAATGAATGGGCATACCAGCTAAAATTTTGCATTTTGCTCTTGATTTAGCAATTAGTCTCTTTCGCATATTTATTTCATCTCGCATAGGTTACAACTCTTGATTGCTTTTTTTGTGTTAAAATCACTAAAATGAATTGAAAATATCGGAACCGTGCCATGGGTACTTCCCGACACTGTACGTTATACGTTGCTTCTGAAATCCAGACCGCAGTGCATCAAGCTGCGATTGATGCATTGCACAAATGCTGCAAGAAGAGAATAAAACAGTTTGTTTTTTTTTGCTGCAGTTTATTGTTCCAAAATTATTTATATCATACAGTTATTAGATAGAAAACATTTTCCGATTTCAGAATGTGATCGAAGACCATGGAGGTTGCTAAAACGATGGCTTTGCTTGCCAGGAGGCAATATTGAATTAAATGTTGTCCAAACACCACACCCAGAAAAATTAGTCGCCTCTGATTTATTGACCATGAGGTATATGCACTTAACTTTTTTCTTGCTAGCCTATTAGTTTAGGATAGTAGTGTATGGATCCATGAGATGCGCATTTGTGGTCTACTGCAGCCGTACCCTACCCTCGCGCGTGGGCTTCTGGTTTAGAACGGCCAATGCACTTCCAGTGTAGCGGGGATCTGGGGGGGGGGATCAAACCGGAAGTGGGCGGGGCCTGGGAAACCGGAAGTAGGCGTCAGCCAGGAACGGCTGCAGTCGATCACGAATGCGCATCTCATGGCTCTATACCCTACTTAGGATATGTAGCATAAAAAACTGAATATTTATTTTAAGACCTTTTATGTTTAGTTCTGTAATAAGACAACGGATGTAATATGTAATCCATGTCAGGACGACTTTATCTTGAAGCAATTTTGAAAATAAAGTTTGGCAATATACCTAAAACAGATTTACAAAGGCAGTAGGTACGTATAGTTAACGAATGAGGTAAAATGTATTACAATCCAGAGCTACTTACGCTATATTTCTCATCATTTTGAAAGCCGGTTACTGATAACCATCCTAATACATTTGTCTGAAATGTTTCCAAAATCTATTTGCACAGTGTTCCTCTTATGAACTCTTCTCTAGCACAAGATTAAGATTAGCGCAACAGAATCGTATTGAAGCAAAATCGATAGTCATCGCGCCAAAAGCAAAACGCTGATCTTGAAATGATCGATTCCTTGGAGGTTCAGGATTCAATGTCGGAGCAGGTCAGGTTATCAGCTTGGCCAGGTCTGCTCTTCTCATGATTCCTTTTCTTCCGCTTCGTCACCAGTTCACAGAGAAAGACTGCTGCCGACATGATGATGCCTGTGGTTCAGTTTGATAAGTTAGTGGGGAAGGTTTGTAGTGGAAATGGGGATGCTGACGAGAGAAATTAATCGGGTAATAAATACTGTTGGCTCACAATCGGTAACGCAAAACTACAGCAAGGGCTCGTTCGCTTAGTTCGTCACCCTCGATTTAAGCAATCACACTCACCCGGAAACTCAAATAAAAACGATAATTTCTCCACTTTATATCCTTTGGGTGATATAAACAACCCAAGTACGTCTGGCAGCAGGAAAACCGATTTAGTGAGCATTATTGAGTTTTTGCCAGTCTCACTGGTAATTGATTCAAGGTTCGCTCTTAAGTTCGATTTGAGATTTTGGACGAGTGGGCTAGGATGAGCCAATCGGATGAGTCCTATGCGGCATTTTTTTTAATCACGCAAGCAATTCGGAGACCCGGAAGTTAACGTTTCATCTTATATACTGAAATTATACCCGATTGAAATAGTGTCCCCAATACAAAAAAGGCGTCGTCGATTGACCAGTGAAACTAGGATCAGTAGACTTGACTTGGCTGTTACGTCAGAGAAGTTTTCCGGCTTTGATGTTTTGGATCGTGTTTCGGGTATTAGTGCTTGATTGGTAACCCCTGAGATTTCGAATAAATCCAATCTTGCCCTGTAGAACGGTGCATCCAGCGGTCTCAGGGCAGCCGGGTAACTTGTTGCACCTACATGGCTTAAGGGACAAAACCAAAGCATCTTCTTGGAGTTTCAGACAAGTCAGACCTAGTGGGCCAAGCATAATTCGACTATCACCAACCAATCGAAAAAACCGTCACTCTTTATCTTATACTAACTACATCTTATGAGTCATGACGGAAATTATATACAGTATTCTGTCACGGGGCAAAAGGTATATACATAGCATACTCGTACATATGTTCATATTACGTGTATGATTTTTGGCTTTGTTAATTAACAAATTAAAAATGCTTTCTATTTGTAGTTACGAGACGAAACACGTTGATACGAACAATTGTGTTCCGACGAGTTCATTTAGCGCTCTGAGTATAACTCGTGCCTGGCCGTCGTATACGACAGAGAAGAATACACCTTAATTATTATTCTGCATTGTTTATGCTTGCAGTCCTGATGTGGCACATGTGCTTATTCTCTTATCTTTTGCTGAATTATAAATAGAATTATCAATAGAAATAGAGAGCATTCGGAGAGCGTTTACCTTCGTCAATCAAGGCAACGGTAACGAAAAATTCAAATTGGTTCTGAAACCATTATTTTCTCGTATGAATAAGTAAATCTAATCATTTGTGTCTTTGGATAGTATTAACAGATTCTGTGCTTTTTTCTTGAAGATCCGTTCTTAACCCTTTGAGTTATGCTGCTAGCAAACATAATGACAAACATGAGTCAAAGACATAAACGAACCACCGATCATCAACAAATTTAAGCATTTACATCGTTGAGCGTTGTTAACAACTCCTGTGAATTTCATAAAGTTCCATCCATAAGTTTTTGAGTTATTGGGCTACCAAGCATAAAATCAAAAACAGCGATAAACAAAAAGATCATTACGAAATTCCGGTCATTTACTTTTCGTAATATATGTAACGACTCATGTATACTTCATGAAAATCCTTCCATAACTTTTTCAGTTATGGAACTAAGCAAAAATAGGCAGACGAACAAACTCATGAAGGGATTTTCACCAAAAGTTAATCATCTATTACTGTTAACAAGCTTAACAAACCCAGTAAATTTCGTAAAGATCCGACCATAACTTTTTGAGTAATCTTAGTGACAAAGAAACATAACAAAAACATAACCTCCCTAGCGGATGTAATAAAGACTGTGGTAGGCTTACTCTACTAAAGTGCAAGACGAACTAGTCTATGCTCATCTACAAGTCTTATACGTGCGTGACGGCCCGATGGGGGAAACACAACGGTGGGAGCTGTGGTTAAATTTTAAGTTTACCGATAATATTAGTGGAAAGCACAGTGATATATTTAAGCAGCATCGGTTACCTGCGCTCGTCTAAAAAAAATTTAGCGTCCATGTCTGAGAATACATTTGCGACAAAACATAAATTGAATGTGCCGTAATCGTTTTTGTAACATCTTAATTGATCGGATATTACAAATTTTCTTTACAGGTACCATAAAATTATTTTAAATTTTATTTCGTTAGATGTTATGTACATCACCAATAATTGTACTCTGTCAATCCATATATAAATTTTGTGAACGTTTCATAAATCATCGAAACGGGTGAAATTTGGCTGAACATACAACGGAGGATGCGTTTGGGCTGTACTGCGCGTAGTCTAGTCTTTGAGTGATTAATTCATGTAGTCAACCTTATACTGAACTCTCTTTCGTCTGTTCATGTTAATTGCAGAGACATTTCCGGTCAAAAATAGAAGTTAGTTAGAGATCGCAGTATTTTATGATTTTGCTCTACTCAACGGATTTCACGAGGTTGTCAAACTCTCATCTCACCTGCAAGGTACAGACAGAAGACCCCGTAGAAATCCTTCATTTCCAGGGCCCTGGTCAGGGATCGGTCCATCAACGCCCGCTCGCCGGGCTTCATGCAGACGGTGGCATTGGTGGCCTGCTGCGACTTGATCTGGTCTAT
>LQNS02276929.1:6007701-6019596 GCA_001587735.2 Parhyale hawaiensis | reverse complement strand
GCTGCCTATTTCAAGTATGTGGGTGGTGGGAGTAGTCTCTTGGATAACCTTCTTGGTTATAGCTGCGTAGGTCTCTTCTTTCTTCTCCTTCTCCGCTACCGCCGCTTTTTGTAATTTCTCTTTCATTTTTTTGTTTTTTACCCTGGCAGGCCATTGCCATCGTCGGGTGGGGATCTTGACAGTTCAGGCATTTCTTGGTGGGCGAAGAGCAGTCTTTGAAGGTGTGGCCACCAAACAACTGGATCCTGCAGAACCCTTAAACTACAAGGAGACTGAGTGCCACGCAAGCATTCAGTGAACAACACAACAGAGCATCCCGCTATAGCCTAACAGCCAATCAGCGCGCACTTCCAGCCCGATGACCGCTAAAAAGTTACCAAGAGAAGCAACTGTCTGCCCCTGACAGCATTGTTTTACCTTCTTGAAAATAAACCAGCAACATCTCCAGACGCTTGCTTCCGCCCGCTACCTTCACCTCGGCCTGAAGATGGTCATGAGAAGTGACCGAAGCGCGTCGCCCAAGATCTCCACTGACAGCGAACAAAGAATTTGTACCAGCAACAATGAACTACAGCACCAGCAGTTTTGACTCACTCCTACAGCAGACAGACCATGAGTCTATTTTTAAAGTTAGAATGTATGAGAAACTCAGTAAAGATATCCTAACTAAAATGTATGGCATTATTTTTAATCAAACGGCTATAAATGAAGGGTTGCTATCTAATTACCCTGATATATACATATATACAATGGCAGCTTGTGTCCTGTTTTGTTTGGGGCCCGCCGTATGTTCCTTTTTTTTTAACCATTAGGTGGAAAAGTTATTTTCTATGCTGAAGACTTGAATTCAGTATGGAAAATGGTTTTTCCACCAAATGGCTTAAAAAAATAAATACGGTGGGCCCCACTTAAGACAGCACACTAGCCGCTACTGTATATATATATATATATAGGTTTGATTAAAAACAACGCTGAACCAAACTTTCATAACAGAGAGGCTGCTACTGAATTTTTATTCTATATAAAACATAACTTCCTGTTAGTAAATTCAAAATTATCATTTGATAAAATAGCGTAGCTACTTTTTAGTAACGCTGCTACGATGATTTTGAATTGAAAAAAAATTCTAGTTTACAACGTTACTTTCTCCATAAATCCTTCAAGTAAATAATTTTCTCGAAGAGAATTACAATCTGGCAGGAATACGTGCAAACACTAGGCAACTGCTGGGTTGATATACAGTACTGAGATGTGTTGTAATCAGCATTTCTGGGTTACCGGTGCTACACCGGTGGCCCAGCCAGTCGCAACTCGTGAAGCAATCATAGCTCAAATGACGATTGCGACACGAGTTACGGTTACGCAAGTCACCGCTCAAAAACATCAGTTATAACAAATGAACAAAACGTCAAAATTATGCAAATGCATGAGCAATGAGTTAAATGAGTTATCCCCGAAGCCTTGCAGCCTTAATGTAAGCAAATAACTTTATTTGTTTCAAGCTTACACCGACAAAATTAAAAAAATACTGATATTCATCAATGTTGAGCTAACACCAGTCATTGATTGATCTCGATCTCAGGACCGCTATTCGAGTTACAGCAACCTTTTTTTTTTACCTTCCAATAGTCCGATTTTGGCGTGATTGCAACACACATCTGTAATCGTGTCAGTAACTTAACGAGTTAAGAAGAAAGGCGAGCAAACTGACGAAAGGTTCAGATTTCCCGGGGATCACAGCACCACTATGTACATTACACCATCCTCTCAGATTAGGGTCCCTACCTGCAAAACTGTTTTCTGGGGCATAGTCGATATCTGGAGGCCCGTAGCTGTTGGTCTTCTTCCGTACGTCATTAATAGTTTACTTCGGTTGAGTACAGGAAGAGATGGTCAGATCCATGGCTGAACTACGTAACAGGTTAGCTCATCACCATACGAGTTTCAGATGGTTCTGCGCATCTCCGTGTATGACGTTACGTAGAGGGAAATTTGTGAACTAACTGGGTGCCGACGAGGTAGCGACAGTTTCGGCTGATGATAAATCCAGTTGATTATTGAATATTTCTATAAAGTTGGGGCCGTTTTCAACGTTCAGGCGTCCTAAAAGACAACTGGTTATTCAATATCTTTACCTAATTCCATAGAGATCCGTAAATAAATTGTTCTTATAGTTATTCTCATCTTGCCAGGTAATGTTATTTTGCGCTACATTCCTTCGTATGTTTCATGTGTTTAACCAAAAAGAAACAATTTTTGCCGTGTGGTAATAAATTATCTCATATTTTCTGATAATAGCCAGTTCCAGTACTTTTATAATGAAAGCTGAAAGATAAGCAAAAAACGTCTACTTTGCTGTCAATCCACATGACGTCACAGCCAGAAGAAGTGGGCGGAGCTTACGATGCTACCTGCGCGTGAGTTCACCTGTTACGTATTTCAGCCATGGAGAGGCCAATGCCGTGAATGTAAGGTTCAAAGGGGGAATCTTGGCTATAAGAAAAAAGCCAAAGTCGTCTTGACCTCATGCTGCAATAAGAAAACCTACATGTATTACTTCATGGGGCAGATAGGTCTTAAATATGGCTCCGAGAAATTTACGGCTGCAGTCGATCACGTATTCTTTGAGCTATCGGGTCATAGAAAGAAGGCATTTTCACAGCTGTTTACCTCCTTCCGAAAATCCCTACTTCTGAATAGCTCAGTGCGCCCCTAGTGCAACTATAAATAACAGAAATACTGATGGTGCTTCGCCAGGCGGTACAAATTCTTCCCTCTCCTGGGAATAGAACGCCCGATATTTATGATAACGAGCAGAGAGCAGTAATTCTCACCACTCTAGCACTACAGGTGCAAAGTAGTTGAAAACGATACCGATACCGACTTCAAGCCCTCATGTCATTTTTGAAAAATACAACAAGGTGATATTTCTTTTTATTGAGTAACTTAAAATGGAATAATTTAAAAATCAATAAACCGCTTTCATATTTTTCAACAATTTTGTTTAGATTAACAGCAAATTAAACTTATCAACATTAATGCAAGAGAGAAATATCGTGAAGACATATCATCAGCATTTAACACATGACAAATCATTACGAATGCGTCTTCGTTTTAACATTATGCTGTATTGAGCAGCAATGAAAAAAAATGAATCATTGAATTCATTGACTTACCATCTTAAGTAGAGAAATATCATCAGGAATATAAGCTAACAGCACTAAATACTCACAGAACTTGTATCGAAAAAAACGGAGCCAGGAGCCATGCGGTAAGGTAACTCTTTCTGGTTGACAAGTTCTGCCATCGAGTCGAAGGGTATCTCGATCTTGGGTTGAATTAGCATGGCCATTAGGTTACCTCGGTAGCTGAAGCCGATGATGAGAGTAGTGAGCAGCCACAGGGCGAAGAACAAATGCATCGATCTAGAACTTGTGCTTGCCAAGTTCTGGCCTGAATAGGAGAGTTGCCAATATTAAGCTACATTCACTTCCAATAAATACTGTTATGCAAACAACATGCCACATATATATAAAAATCAGGGTATAGGTACTTTTCTGATACACAAAGCTACACACACTAATCCTGTATGGGAAAATACCGGTTAAACAAAATGTCAACAGAAGCCTGTACTCTGTCAGTCGTGCATATGTACGCGATAGATCCTAGCAAATAACATAACTAGCTTTGAAAAAATTATTGGACGCACACGTGACCGATGTAGAAAGTCGACGGCAAGCGACCTTCACTGGATGTATGAGGGAGTTATAGAACTAACGTATAGGATTGGAAGCTAATGATAAAAAATGCTGAGAACAATGGTAGTAAACTTCACAGTGTTTTAGAAAGTCACAAAAAATGATCATTACCTTGACTCAGCAGCACCCCGATGACGAAGAATGCTGCGTCTGAGACAAGATCCAATGTTGACTTTCCGTCGTCAGGATCCGATCGACGTTGCCGTTCTGCCTCTTCCGTCCTGGAGAGTGACACGTATACAGCGAGATGATCCAAAGCACGTATGTATTAGAAGAACAAAATTTCGTGCAAGACTTTCATTCGTAACTTCAGCTTCTACAAGTAGGAGTCGCATTAAATAGTCAAGTAAAGATCGGCCATTTCATATACTCTAACTTCACAGCAAGTGCGCTAGCGACACAGCAGCTATTAGGAGTGAAAAATTTGTGTGCAACAATATTTTTGCAGTGAAAGCTCAAGACGGCCGTGTAAATTAGGAGTCTGTGGTGGGTTGGGGTTTACCGCTGTGGCGAGGAATCATGAGGGTTCGACGTAATAGACGAGGCTCGCGCGTCAGTCTCGCTGTAGACGTTCTTGTATGGTGTGTGGGGTTTTGCTGCTCCCGCTGGTGTTTCAACCCGGCTTGTTGTGTTACTATTATTATTATCATTATTAAAACTTCACGCTTGAGCTCCCACGGATAGGTAATACAACCCAAATGAAGCATCTTGCTACACCGGGAAGCCCAAAACGCTGCTAAAGGAAATCCAGCAAAAAACCATTAACAGCCGACTTAAACGCCTGCAGGCCAATACGACCAAAAGCCGATGCAAGAGACACCAGCTAGTAACGTAGTACTAGTCATATCTTTCGGTTCGTTAGAGATTTCCCGTATGACAACGAGAACAATTTTAGGTAAAGATTGGCTTTAGCGATTCTCTGAGTTAATGGTTTGACATACAACAGTAGATAGAAAATGTCGAGAAATGAAAAACAGGCACATTTGTTTGTTTGGGACGTAGAAGTCACTAAGAGTAAGTTAGTTCAAACTTTCGCAGATGGGATTTTTTGTGCTTTTGCTAATTTGTCGCAGCTGAAGTGGAGAGGAGAACAGGTGGATGTGTTTGCCACTTAAATTAGGAGTCTGGCAAGTTTGGCATGGTTTAATGGCGATGGTTTGAGTAAGTTATGAAGCTTTCTTTTATGAATGGCATTGTAACAAGCTAAGGGCATTATGGGGAATGATATGAGCGAAGTCATCTGTACTGTGAGGACACTCTGAAAATTTGCATTGAATTGTGGCAGCAGTTACTGAAACAAATGCTAATAGAGGTAAAACCAGTAATGTCAGTTCCAGGCTTAGGAATGAGGCTATTCAGTGTTTCAATAGGGGGGCGACCTCATACGGCTCGTTTTTGCAAGGGGGCACAAGTTATTTGTTATAAGTGCGCAAAGGCTGGCCACGTTACTAGCCAACGCGGGCAGGCTGCGACTGGTACTGGTGAGCAGACATCAAAAGTTAAGTGCTTCAAGTGTGGAAAGGCTGAACGCTGAAACGGCTTGCGAACAAACTGTAAATAATTTTAGCAATATTAATCTTGTTCGAAATCGTCCAATTTACTTAGAGCATGAGATGCAGACTTGTTCCGTAGTTTAGTTGTAGTGTCTTACGCCTTCCGTCAATGCGTAATCTACCAGAACAGTGTCTACCTCGTCCACATGGTACCAGTCTACAACTGTCCTGTATTGTCACCAGTTCTCAAAGATTATTTTATCGTTTGTCTTTTTTTAATTCATACCTTTACTCTGGCCAACGCAACACAACGCTAAAGCTGGTTGGGTGACTGGGTCCCAACAACGCATCGTTGTTTTTTTAGAGAGGGGTTGGCAAAATTCAAGAAACGAGTAAGAAGTAACTGGTGCGCCATTGGCCTTCCCTCAACTTCGAGCAGGGCGCAGTTTTCGTCGCTGCCGGTGGTGTCGGTCAAGCTGCAGGGTATGGAGGTTACTGCTTTTGTAGACATCGGGTATTCAACTTCATTCTTGGGGTAATCATCTTCTGGTCGTCTCGTTGGTAAAAGACTTACTACCGCATTTGATGGGTGTATTATGCTGAGGGATGGTGAAGAAACTGGAGGTCGAGATTGGGCAGCACCTGGTGACCGTTGAGGCAATTGTCGGGGATAGTTTGCTAGATAGTATTGACCTAGTTAGTGAGATGGACATTAGAGATAAGCTAGGTGGCGTAAAGATCAGTCAAAGTGGTGTCCATATCGGGTTGGGTAGTGCTGACACTTTAGTGCATGTGGCGGCGGGGGCAGTCAAGGTGGTGTCCATTTCGGGTTGGATAGTGGTGACACTTTAGTGCATGTGGCGGCGGGGGCAGTCAAGGTGGTGTCCATTTCGGGTTGGGTAGTGGTGACACTTTAGTGCATGTGGCGGCGGGGCATTTGTAGTGTGAAACCTAAAGTGATCCTCGGGCGATGTGCTTTTAATAGAAGATAAAGATTTTAAGGCGGTGTTTGGTGATAACCAGTGGGCCGTAGAGGTGTTTTGAATCGACGGGGAGCCTCCGGTATTAAAGAAAAACACCTGCCCTTATGGCAGAGGTCTCCGTGGAGAAAGGGGCTAAAGATTTGAGGCAGAAATCGAGACGGGAATCAGTGAGGGCATTTCACAATCCTGGGATGGTGATGATGGGGCT
The DNA here is from genome assembly GCA_001587735.2 of Parhyale hawaiensis. Classification (NCBI taxonomy): domain Eukaryota; kingdom Metazoa; phylum Arthropoda; class Malacostraca; order Amphipoda; family Hyalidae; genus Parhyale; species Parhyale hawaiensis. The sequence goes on along the minus strand of LQNS02276929.1, from coordinate 6,013,154 downwards.
GTGATGACGTTATTGCTGGGTGATGATTACTTATAAGATAAAGTGCGGCAAACAACTCGAGTGTAAAAAGATGGTTACCGCGCAGATGAGCGGTAAGCAAACGCGATATCAATAAACACGTTGAACAGCATTTTTTATAAACTGTGCATGAGTTAATGTGAGTGAGCATGCAAATTTCCTAATACTAGTCAGATAATATTCCAAGGATATAGTTAAATACGGAGCACACCAATCCACCATTCACCCAGCCGTAAGCACGAGAACGTTTTAGTCGCGGCGGCATCATGACGCACATACGCGCTGTAGTTAGAAGGTGAGGGTATCTTCGTCTGACTAATAAATAACATACAATTATACAGATAATGATGAAGAGAACTCGAGCTGAATATTTACTTAGCCAAAAACTAACAATTTCTCTCAACATAGAGCAAGAATCGGTACATCAGATCACAAGGGTTTCATTCTGTAGCAAGCTGAAACAAAACCTTCTGAACGAAATCACTCGATGTTTCAAAATAGCTAAAAAGTAAATTTTGAACATGCAAGTTTGTAAAGCGTGAAGATTTGAACATGAATTCGCAAGCATGAAGCTATCGTCATGGTAGCAATGAATTTCGTCTAATGATAGTGAGAGAATTATTGTCTCTAACAGCATTCTTGACCGTCCTAGAAGTTCAAACCACAAAATAGCTTCGGGGACGATTATGTTTTTCCAGAGATCTGATATCTTCGAGTATAGTGAGATGATAAACTAGTGAACCTGGCGAACAACAGTGAATACGATAACTATATGAACAGCACAATAGTCGTGTGATCTGTAAGGGGTCAGATGGTTATACCTTCGCTCAGGCAGCATACGCTGGACCATCACCATCGCCAGTATAGCCACCACCGTTGCCACGGCCACGCCAGTCCACACCTGTGAAACAGGGTCCAGAGTTAGCAAGGTAGATGCAAGCTTCTTATGCTTGGCCTGTATCATATCTCACAGTTACCACTCGTAAGTTCATTTACGGAGCCCAAGTTCATTTTTGGTAAGTGAGAGCCCAAGTAGCTTGCAACGAGATCTTTCAAAAACTTGGATAACGGAGCTTGTACAGAACGTTTTACTGTTGAAATCACGAGTGTGTGATTCATAGATCGATTTCATTACGGAATGTAGAGATGTAGTAAATTGCAAGACAGTCAGTCCTATCGTGTAGTAACGATAGTAAATGTATACCCGGCAATGTGTCTTGAGCTGCTCGTAATTTCAAGGAAAATTGGGTTTCATTGTTTGTTGCTATAACCTTGTATTGGCAGATAATAATTTTCAGAATAAAAATTAGTTTCTGCATGATTCATAATAGCAGTGGTTCCAAGACGGTGTGTCGTCAGAACTTTACTATAATATAATAGAATGCTAAGACATTATGCAATTATGGTACCATACTGTGTGTGTGAAGTTGTCAATGTAAATACAGCAACTGTTCTACCAAGTGTACCGAAATACATTAGTTTCTTCAAAGTTGAGTCGCAAATGCGCGAATATAAAAAAGTTTATGAATCGCTCCAGTGGAGTCACTGAATGATTCGCGAATGCAGAACGCACTCTACTAGGAAAAAATATAATGTGACAGTTTCTCGGGTTAACTTTCGACAAGTAAAAGTATTCTCCTGGAGTGAATGCGCTTTTTTATAGCGTGATAAGCAGACCCCTAGTAGAATTATCGGTCTCTCCAGAAGCTGATTAATAACTTTCGCTATTAGACCTTCCAGGCGCTTGTTAATCAGAGTCGAAGCCAAAATTTCAAAAAAATATTTTCGGTGATCTTTGCTTGCATGATGTGAGCCCCGAAGGCACTAGAATGTATTTCTGTAATCTGCATGTAGTACCAATCTTCCCTGAGACCAGCAGCATCCCGTACAATTTGTACGAGCTAACCGTGAACGGATCAGTAGTACTAGCAAGTCACAGCGATAGAGAAAATAAATTCGCATGACAAGCGATACTCTGTTTTGCCGGTACTCGAATTAAAGGAAAGGGGGGCAGGTATGGTGGATCGAGAATGTGGCAACTATTGATTCATCGCAGGAGAAGCTCAATTTGCTCAAAATACCCGTAGTGGCAGAATGTTAGAATGACAGTCTCTCAGATGCGAGTGCGAGGGATCCAGTCTGTCTACTGGCCAGAAGAGTTTATTACGGTGTTTGGTTGGCTGAGTCCACCTTTCCGTCCATCGGACGCTATTGCGGTATACAGACACTAACCAGAAATGGGGAAGAGCAACCTGTGATCGTCTGCAACAGTGAACACCTCTGTATCAAGCATGCTGATATCTACAGCACGAACCAGTGCTTGTGGATATCCCAGTTGGGGAATGCGGTCATGTTGACGTTTTCTTAAGGGGACCCTCTTCCCGCCAAAAAAAAAAAAAAATGTTCGTTATTTCAATGATTTCAATGAAACTTGGCAAACATCTCTAAAATCGAGAAACAAATCTCATTGACTCCTTAAGTTTTTTTTTTTATTTTCGCCATAGAAAACGAGTTATCCAAAGAAAACGTTGAAAAAGGGGGCGGGCGAAAACCTATTTATTCCTACGGTTTTTGAGCAAGAAAGATGATTTTGTTCTAAAAAGAAGCAGAAAATTATTCTCTACACACAAGCGCTTGGATTTTACTATCGCTAATTTTTTTTTTAATAAAAAACTTGTTTATTTAAGTTATTCCCAAAAGTTTACCATCACTCGTCACCTAATTCAAAAATCAAAAACCCAAGAGCTAATTTGTAGAGAATTAAATTTTTCTTCTTTTGAGACCAAAATCATCTTTGCAGCTCAACAACTGTACACCTATATAGGTTTTGAATTTAAAAAAATGAGCTTTTCAGGAGAGCCTGCGCTTTCAATAACTTTGAATAACTCGTTTTCTAGGGCAAAAATGGGAAAAGTACATGAATCTAACTTACGTTTTTTCCGATTTTACATAGCTGTGCGAAGTTTCAATCATATCGGAATAAAAATAAAGGAAATCAAATTTGAACCCTCTGGCGGAAAATGATTTATATCAATTCGGGAATACAACTGAAAAGGATTTTTTATTTATGAATCGATATCGATAAAATTTGGCACATATATGTAAAATCGAAAAAATGTGGGATAGAGTAATTTTTTTTTTAATTTTCGGCATAAAAACGAGATATTCAAAGAAAATGGAAAACCTGTTTTCTTCGAATAACTCGATTTCTATGGTGAATATGGGAAAAAGCACATGCGTCTAACCCACATTTATTTTCATTTTACATATCTTAACAAAGTTTCATTGAAATCGGAACAAAAATAATAAAAATCAAATTTGAACCCTGTGGCGAATTGTTGCTTAAGCACTGATTTGAATGAAACTTGTTACAGATATGTAAAATCGGAAAAGAATGTGCGCTAGACTCATGTACTTTCTCCATTTTCGGCATAGAAAACGAATTAATAAAAAACGAAAACCAGTTTTCTTTGAACAACTCGTTTTCTATGGCGAAAATGGAAAAAATGGCATGGGTTTAACCCACTTTCGCTTAAGATTTTACATATATCATATATGTACCAAGTATCATGAAGACCAGGAAACAATAAAAAAGTGAAGTAAAAACATGAAGTGTTACAATAGCCCCCCACTTCTAACCCCCTATTATACCCACTTAGGGTTACATTGTCTACCTAAAATTTTGTATCATGTCCGTCTGATGTATAACTACTGTTTAGTGAAAAAAAAAATGAATAACAAAAATGTGAAGGTTGTTTTGTGAGGACGTCCCCTCCCAAGCAGCGAACAGTTATGCGTCAAGCGAAGACTTTCATCCCATAAATGTGTCCACTCGCAGGAACGGACAGTACTTATACGAGCTCGTCATGCATTGTACACTCTGTTACATTTATTCAAATGAAAAGATAATTTTAAAATTAATTCTATGCGTCAAGCGAAGACTTTCATCCCATAAAATGTGTCTACTCGCAATAAGGGACAGCACTTATACGAGCTCGTCATGCATTGTACACTCTGTTACATTTATTCAAATGAAAAGATAATTGCTAAAATTAATTCTATAGACTTGCAGATCAGTAGAGTATGTGCATACGTGTGTTGCAATAATTTTGAACAGTTTGGAGTAAAAAAGTTCACCAGATTTCTTATTGCTGAAGTGCAACTAGTGCACGACGTGACTTTTTCTTAAGTAAAATTCGCCTTTCAAGGTGGCACTGTAACAATTCAACCAATGAACAATGCGATTCTCTACGGGACAATTTGACGTTTAATCATAAGCATTGAAAATATTACCAGTTAGCTATATTACGTTTCTTTGTTTTTGCTGGAACTACAAATACATGGCTATATCTTACCCAGATTGCAACTAACATGCTTCTATTTGACGACCTTATTATGTGATAAATGGTGAACGATGCAATTTGTACTCACTATTTAAATACAAAGAATTCAATTAACCACCACCTCCACCTGTGCACGAGAAAATATTGCTTTACTTAACTCCTCCACAGCTGAGAACTCCTCCAGGAGTCGCAAACTCTTAACGGCCAGAGCTTCCAAGGCCACCTTCGTCCAACTTCTTCTTGCTTCCGCTCCGACTACACAGATGCGACGTCTCTAAGCTAAGCATATCAGTGGCTAATGATCGTGCTTGCGAGCAAACTTGATCTTCTCTTTCACTGAAATTCTTCTTTTTTTTATTTTTAAAGTCATCTATACCCAAGTGATATAATGACAATAGTTTATAGAGGGCAGGGGCATAAGTTCCGGTGTCTTTTTGAAAATAGGCCTGTTGGTTCGTCTACTGCCACCTGTATAATCTAATCTACTAAATTATATTTGTCCTGAGTCTCTACAGTATGCGACCAATGCCAATGTCCACAGCCTTTCTAGTACGCTAGCAATGTCAATTTTGTGTAGTAACGATCAGCGCACTTGTGTATAAATTATTTAAACTATAAGCGTAATGTACAATATGGAGCAATAGAAACTTGCAACTTCGCATGCAAGCTTACTGTATACAGAGCATGCTGTGCTATGACATGTTTAAGAAAGACAAATGTAAGGTTTTGAATACTCGCGGTAACTGCATTACACGAAAGAGACCAACCGTGGTGTATCGTTGAATATATGTAGAGGCGATGACACAGGCTTACCCTCAGTGTATCTGAAGTAAAATATTTTCTTTAGTATTTTCGCATGAGCGATGATCTAAGATCCCTCAGCATTACAATGTAATTATATAACTGCTGAGCTAATATCGTGATCTTATTTACCTGAGTAGAGAAGGGTAAGACAAAACCGAAGATGTTAGGTTGTATGGTCGGCTCCAGGTAGGCGATGCTATGGGCGTCCACATAAACATAAGAGGCAAAGTCCGCAACGGTGCTGCGGTCATATTCCAGTCCCGTGTTGCAAACGCACATGTCCAGTTC
>LQNS02276929.1:5990289-6006856 GCA_001587735.2 Parhyale hawaiensis | reverse complement strand
TCAAGCGTGGCGAACCCCTCGACAAGTTTAGTCGCTCTGGCGTTGTGTATGAGTACGTGTGTGACAGCTGCCAGCTGTCATATGTAGGGAGTACTACGGTACAACTCTACATTAGGGTCACACAACACAAAGGTGTCTCACATAGGACAGGGGAACAACTAACAGCGCCTAGTAGTTCTTCCATTCGCAATCATAGTCTAACCGAGGTGCATCCAATTAGGAGAACGAATTTCCACATAACAAACAGTTGCCCAGCTGCACAAAACCTCAGAATTCTAAAATCCATATGTATCAGTTCCAGCTCTCAGTATCTGTCAATCTGCCACACCTTTAAAAATCATAGATTACATAATTTACTATTGGTAGCAATCTTTAGGTTCCATAGGCATTTAGGTAGCATTTATTCTTTTTGGGCATTTGAGAAACATTTATTACTGTACCATTGTATTTATATTTATTTTGTCTTTACAGATCATTGTAATTTTAATTAGCACTGAAGATGGATTCTATATGATCCGAAACGTTTGCAACGGAAGCACAAGAATGTTTTTATATGTAGCTTGGTGCTTCTTTTCCTACTACATCACTTTACGACGGCCAATGCTACATCACGCCACAGTTGCTAATGCTAGAACACTGTGGCCTGCCAATGCTACATAATTTCACTGTTGAAGATGTTCGATTATTTCTTGGCTACAACGGCACGACTACGAATGTTGTATCAATTCACGGCTACCAATGCTGTATCACGTCACTGCTGTCAACGCTCAATGTTACACCAATTCATGACAGCCAGTGTTTCATCATTTTGATCACTTCACGGCCGCCAATGCTATATCGCTTCACTGCTACCATTGCTGCAACACTGCACTGCTTTCAATGTTAGATTACTTCTTGGGAGCCAGTGCTTCACCACTTTACTGCTGGCAGGGCTTCGTCACTTCATGTCTGGAAGCTGTTCCGACTCACCCTTCAGCTCTGCTGTCAGTTCTGACCATCTCACTTCGCCCATATACAAAATAACTTTCATCAACATTTTCATTAGCTGTTTACTTGTCATGTCATTACAAATTGAGCGCACCAAAAATTAGAGGAGCTTCTTTTCTACAAACTTTGACAGTTTATTTCACAAACTATTGCAAAATAGTTTTAGTCAACAGCAAATATCAAAGGATGTCATAAACAGTTGCTCTACGTAACTACACTTCAAGCCTTAATATTTTTGTAAATTTTTTGCGTATAGATACTTTAGAAGTGTGCACAGGTTTGCCAGTCATTACTGAATGCAAAGGATTAAGCCAAATATCTAAACAAAGTATGAAAAAATAGTGGGGAACATATAAAAATGCCACTGCGGCACCGTGTGGTCAGGCCCAATCCAGGGACCAATTTCTGCTCTGGGAGCCAGTGTCCAGTCAATGTATGGTGTGGTCTATGTTTCACTGAATTTATTTATTTTTTTATGCTCAAAATTTGGTTGCTTGGATAGTCTTTTATTGCATGAAATTGGAATTATATTCAGCTTCTTCCTTCTTTATTTCTATGGAAATTCATTTTTGTGAAAAAAAATATGCTGATGAATGTCTAATCTTTACACTACGATAAAACGTTTTTAAAACTTCACAGCAAGCAAAAAAAAAAAACGAATTATGTATAATAAATGTTGCATTTCTGTTATGATTTACCAAAGCCTGGTAATTGACCTAAAACATACCTCAGCTAATGAGATTTGTATTAAGTTCAGCTAGCGATGGTACATATTGCATGCACAGTAACTGTTGATGGAGATAAATTCCTTACGTTTCTCATCATCATGCCGTAGACGCCGGTCCATGTTCCATTCTTTTCCCTTGTGCCCCACTCTCCTTGGAACGGGATAACCTCCACACTACAAGAAACAAATCCTAAGTAGCCATGAATATATACATGTATTTTTTTTAGATACAAGGAATTTCTCGAGTTCACAATTATTTTTTACATGCATAGCTACAGCTGCTCAATTGCAAGGCATGGTATGACCAGCCGGATGAGTTTATAGTTGATCATTTAAATTACCCTACTTGAACTGCAGTTTCAAAGGTCAGTTTTGTTGCTGAGAACATGAAGAGGAAACTTTCCTATTAACACAATACCATCGATTACACTGATATTTTGAGAAACAAAAATCATTACGGATTGTAAGTCAGTATCTGATATGCAGCTGATGCAATAGGGCATTTATAAACATTGCGTCAACTTTTGCATTTCATTCCATCGTAAAGTTTAGCTGAAAATTTTGCTGTTAGATTTCTACTATACGTGCAGGTAAACGCATGTGTTAGCGTTAAAATAAGTTCAGTAGTCGGCTGATCACATTCACATCTTCATAAGTACATAGAGAGGATGTAAGAACCGTGTTCTGACGAGCAGTAATAGCCGAAATGCCATCAATTACGTTTGGTAAGTAACTTCGCCCCCTAAAAACTTGCTCGTTCCACTTGAGGTGTAAGCCGTGGGAATCCGTGCTCTCTTAATTATAAATTTAGGTATCATGTACTTTTATAATTTGAACTTGTCTTGTAAAATATATGCCATGAAAATATCTTGATTCGCATACTGCCCATACTGAGATTTACTTTCAGGATCAAAAAAGAAAATCCTGGAGTAGATACAGATGGAGGCGAAATGATCACTCACTAACGGGACCGAATAGTTCTCGGTGGCTTTCTGATTCGTTTGTTTTGGCCATAAAGAAAAATATACAACAAATAAACAATAGTGTAAAATGCATTAAAATTGTCGTGCAAATCGTCGTCGAATAACATAGTTGAGAAAATCTGCTTTCGGTTCAGGAGAATTCATTCTTGGGCTTAAAACTGCAACTCAAGTTATAAGATTCCGACGATTGAGCAGTTAATTCGTACCGCTGCCAAGGACTATCGCCGTCTCGTATTAATTAAGACCCATGGAAAATCAGTGAGGATACATGGTTTTAGCCTCTTTCACGTCGACGTTGATAACTGGGGACCGCTGTGTGTGTCGCTGTGTGTCGCTGCTGTAATTACCATAGTGGACTGGGCAAGAAAAACTCGTGAGAGCAGGCAAGCAAAGTTATATATATATATTTATTTATTTATAGATGGGGGATTAAGACGACAATTTTCCCATCAGCCCACAAAAATGCCGTTAGGCTGACTTAATTTTTGGTAGGTTGCCTCTTGTAGTCGTCGTTCGTTACTTAGTGTTAATTTTTGATTGGCCTTACTTAGCGTCGATCTTTGATTGGCCATACTTCGCATCGTCATTAAAGATTGACCCTAAGTAAGGCCAATCAAAGATTAACATTAAATAACGAATAGCTAACTAACATTGAGCTTTTAAAACACCAACTTTGAAGGTTAGGGGCCAGTATTGGTTCTTATAATGTCCTGAAATACGTTTAAAACGCTTAGACACTCGTAAAATACAGTACACTAGACGAACCAGTCCTTGCCTACCTAACCACAAGGTTCTCGGGGTAGGAGCTCATTGGGAATGGCTTCTGTACTAGGGTGGTAGTCGGTGGTGGTGGTGGTGGTGGTGGGTGGGAGAATCTAAGCGCTCGTGTACTATCGAGAAGAGGGCGGAAATGTCCCGTAGTATTTTTGAGATACTTAAATATTGGGAGTAATTCCCGTAGATATTTAGAATATCACAATGAGTGGATTTTGGATTTTGTCGTTTTAACAGCATTAAAGGAATTTATACATATATATATATACATATATATTGAATTTATGCGCCACATATAAGGTTCAACTGAGGTGGATTGCATGGGTTATTTGGTCCCAATGTGTTTATGACGACGGTTCTAGCTTGGCAGCATTAATCACTGTGTAGCAGACGAGCGTGAGAATGGTAAATCCTGAATCGGGCAAGGGCATATGATACATAGCAATTCGTTGCATGAAAGTGACTAGTAACAGACTTGCAAAGTAGCCAAGGGTTGCATGACTGTATTAATGTCTTTAAACAATCAGCACTTCCAAGACATCAAGATGCAGTTCGGTGTTAGCAAATGCGGAGTCCTTAACATCGAAAGAGGAGAGGTTACTGCTTCCGAGGCAATCATCATCGAAGAAGGTACCATCAGGGATATCGAGGAGTCAGGTTACAAGTACCTGGGTGCCATGAAGTACAGCACCATTCTCCATAGAACGATGGAAGATTCCATTCGGAAAGAGTACCTCACCCGACTCCTTCTCATCCTGAAATCACACCTGAATGGGGGCAACACCATCAAGGCCATCAACACCTGGGCCGTCCCCGTAGTCCGATATTTTGTTGGCATTATTAACTTTACCAAGAAAGACTGCACCGACATGGACATCAAAACCAGTAAGCTCATGACCATGCATCGAGCACTGCACCCAAGATCGTGCGTTGACAGACTTTACATTAACAGAAGAGAGGGGGGCCGTAGCCTCATCAGCGTCGAGGACTGCGTCGATGCGGAAAAACGCGGTCTCTCCCAACACTTCAGGGAGAGCGACGACCTGTGGGCACGTTGCTTGGTCGAAGCGAAGTTGCTGAAAGAGGCTGAAACGCTGACCAATTCAAACAACGACGACGTCTCGATCGAACTAACAACTGGAAGAGCATGAAGATGTCCGGCGAGTACCTCAATCCTGTTCAGGACAAAATCGTAACAGAGTCTTGGAACTGGCTTCTGAGGGGTGAGCTGAAACGGGAAACAGAAGGAACCATCCTGTTAGCTCAAGAGCAAGCCCTCAGGACCAGGTACATTCAAAACAAGATTGACAAGAGATACGTCCCTAGTACCTGTAGAATTTGCAGGAGCTCGGACGAAACCATCAACCACGTGATAAGCAAATGCGGAGTGCTGGCGCAAAAGGAGTACAAGCGCAGGCACGATAAAGTGGCTCGACACCTCAACTAGACCATTCTGGAGATCCATTACTTCCCGGTCGCACTATCGTCTCTCACAACGATTTTGCTTTCACGTAAGCTTTCTTGCGCACGCCACCACTAAAATAAACACTACTTAGGCAAACCTATCCTAGCCTAATATAACCTAGCTTTACCTAACCTAACCTAATCAAACCTCCTTACCTAACCTTCAACCTACGAGCACGAAACCGCGCCCGTGGTTGAAAACGAAGCCGTGCAAATCTACTGGGAGAAGCGGATGGAAACTGATCGACTATTTCACGCTAACAGACCAGACATCGTCGTAAGAGACAAACAGTGGAAGTTGGCCAAACTGATCAACATTTCAATCCCCTTCGACTCCAGAATCGTGGACAAGGAAGCGGAGAAGAAGGAAAAGTACCGTGACCTTGCCATCGAACTCCAGAGACTGTGGCAGATGAAGGTAGACGTCGTTCCGGTGGTCATAGGAGCTCTGGGGGTAATGTCCAAGAATCTCAAGACTGCCCTGTGAGAGCTGAAGTACGGCCATCTCCATCCAGGAACCTTCCAGAAGAGCGCTCTGCTTGGAACAGCTTACATGATTTGCAAAGTGCTCTGAGCCTTAGGCCTCGGGATGTGACCAGACGCCAGAGTGTAGAGCTGGACATTGCTCAACCGATCCAATTTGGGTCGTGAAATCCCCTCGATAACAATATTAATAATAATATAATACTAATGATGCTTTCCACAGCTGACGTCACAAGGCACTACGGCCGCTGGTCTAGTTATTTACTAATTCTGGTCCTGCCCTACCGTTAGCGTTCTTGCCTTTATCCTGATTTGAAGTATCCAAAAAGAATACCCTAATATTCATCATACGAACCACTTAAGTGCGGAAATACAGAGATGAAAATATTGAGCCAAAATGAACGCTGAAATGGCATAGAACTATAACACCTCGTGGCGTTAGATCATCACCATCGATGTAAGCAAATTTCATCGGCGTCACTTCTGATGGCCAGCTAATCCTAGATTTTTAGCATGGTTAGATCATGCAGGGTTCCCTGTTTCTATCGTCATAATTATGTCCTTTGCTTCTCCCTCTGTTGTATCGCCGTTGTTGTGGAAGTAGGCCCGCTTAAACATTCACTATAATAATAGCAACGCAGGGAAAATAGAATACCTCGACGATCTGCCGCGGTGGAGGCAAATTCGCCGCGGTGAAGGAAAATGCAACGTTACCATTTTTTATGGCCGGCTAGACCGAGTATTTTGGCATGGGTCGCATCTAGGTCAACCCACCAAACTCCCTACAAAATATTATGAACATTGCTCAACTCCTTCGACCACTTTTTGGGTGGATAAAGAAATATATATATATATATATACATAAATATTTATAACTATGTCTATTGAGGAATTAGATGAGAAGCAAAATATTTAATTGAAATTTTATTACCCACAACTCGTTTCGCTGTAACCTCAGCTCATCAGGTTGGAGGATCGAAGATGACGAAGAATATTTCGATGGCATGTTGAAAATTTCAGCGGTAATTACATGTAGATCTCAATATGATACCGAGATGACGAAAGCTTTAAATGACATTTTAAAAGCTCTAACGCAAATGTTTTGTCGTTTCTTAGACTAAGTCCATTTCGTTCACTTCAGCTACTGCGCTAAGTACAGACACACAGAAGTACCGAAAGCGACAGTTTACAACCTGTACGGATTTCGGTAGGTAGACTCCTTAATAGTTACGAATCCTACAGCTGGCGAAAACATAACAAACTATCGTCCAACATTCGCATCGGAAGTGCAAACTGCTAGTAAGATTTCTCGCAACGTTGATGAACGGCAGGAACATACAATGCTTGTCGAAAAGGAGAAGCGATGCATCCTCACAGCAGAGCTGGAGTAGCTTGAAATTTCTAGTTGAAGCAGTCTTCTTATAATTACCAAGAGCACAGAGTTTAGATGCGATGGTCGGTATCTCAAATGTTAATAGCTCTCCGTTAAATCTTCAACGAAAATATTATCACCGTCTCACTTCGTTCACGGGTGATACTTAATTCTACGAACCGGTTCCGCCGTCTTCTCGATAGCAAGTCCTTTTTTGGATTCTGTCATCTACCACCACCTTACTGTAAGTCTGCCATCAATAAATTGGCTCTCATATAGGTTTGGTGAGGCCAGGACTGGTTCTGCTAACGTCCCAATGTGCCTTTCTTACTTAGCGCGAATTTTTCATTGGCCAGAAAATGAGCTTTCGTTACCTAGTGTCAATCCTTGATTGGCCGAGCAAATGAGCTTTCATTACCTAACGTCAATCTTTGATTGGCCTTACCGTGACTTACAGTACTTAAGACGTCATTAGAACGTAAGAAGAACCAGTCCTGGCCCAACCTAACCTCTATGAAGGCCAGTTCATCGTTGGCTAGTTAAAGCATGTCGCCTTAGTGAGTGACGGTTCACCATTGTCACCCTAATAGCACAAACCGTATATTATATATATATACATACATACTAAAATCTTCATCGAAAGCATTATTACCTCTTTCACTTCGTTCGCGGGTGATAAACATTACGCAACGGATTGTTTTCTTTTCAATTTTCTGCCGAGCGAATAGTGAAATCTCAAACAAACTGATGTATTTAATTAGCAATAGTTCACTCAAAAGTTACTGACACGAAGAACTGGTTTTAATAATGCCTGCATTGTTAGAGCTAATAAAATTATTAAAATTTGGTCTGAACAAAAAAACCGTCTGTCTTCTACTTATGGCTACAAAATTTTATATTCTGTCCAAGTTAAAGTCATATATGTTTGTGCACTGTTCAGCACTCGTATATGCGCTAAGAGCAGTACGACTCATCTTCAAGTACGTTGTACCGACTAGAATATGAACTACGAGGGTCATTCCAGAAGTAATGCCTCCTATTTTTAACTCAAAAAGTATAGAACTACAAAGACAGAAATGGCACCATCAAAACGAGCGACCTTTGGTGCTCCAGAAGGCGCCACCATTCTCAATGCACTTTCGCCAGCGTTAAACGAAAGCCTTCATGCCTCGGTCCTAGAAGTGAGCGCTTTCTGAGCCGGTCCATTTTTCAAGGCTGCGATTACGGTGTTGTTGTTGGGCAACGTTATCCACGGAATGTGTTTTTCAGAGATTCGATGCGGAAGTCTGACAGTGCTTGACGGAGGTATGCGCTCAGAGTGCTCTAGTTTTCTTATTATTTTCTTCCTCAGATATCTGTTTTACATTTAATTTAGTTTAGTTGGTGGAGACGTTGCAATGTGTCTCTTGGCTCTTATCGTTTCCAGTTTGTCCATTTGACTAAATTCCATTCGTTGCCATTGAAGTCTCTCTCTCCATTAAATCATTAGCATCTAAGGTGCTGTGTTTTTATCGTTTTCCAGAACTGCAAGGGAAGCCATTGCAATCCTATTTCACACTCTCTGGTAACCTGTTAACAATGTCACCATGACTTGAGACGATTCTGAGTATCTGGCACAGTATAATTACATTCACATCTTTGGCACATCATATTTATTTTGTATTTTCTTCCTCGCACTTTCCACAAAACCGGTTATGGTTGTAGTAGGATCTTTCATTCGCTGAGCAGCGATGTCCAGGTGTGCAAACGGGTAAATGATACTTAGCGCTCTGATTAACTGCAATGCAAGAGGCGTGAAAAATACGTTATCCTTACAATGAGAGCACGCGCCTGTTTCGCTGGCCTTCACTTATTGAAGCACAGACGCTCATTCGGATCATCACTGCTTACACTTATATTTTCCAACTTTTCCAATTGCACTACTCGAACAAAGAACATTCTACTCTACTTTTCGTTTTTTTTTTAATTATGACAGTCCACTACGTCTAAGTCAAAGGCGAGACCACTGGATCGATACATGCACTTTATTACTTGGCGGTTGTCTCAATAAATTTTATTGCAGGTTGTCCGCAAAAGCACTAAGACGATTATTCTATAGCCTGTGACTCTATGGTCTTGAAAGTTATTATACTTTTAACGAAGCAATAATATAGATCGACAACCTCACTCAACCTATTCAGCAACAAGCAACAACAGTACCCGACGTATAGAGACACGCAGCACAACAGCGCCCGATGTACGTAGGACATAGGCCTACTTGGTATAGGAGCGGGCAGTCTAATCGTGTTGTGTATACACACAGTGGTAAATATAGTGTGTCAAATATTTTAGATGCTTCTTTGCAGCTTTCTCAGTAAATATTTATAATAGAGAAAAGTATAATAATGAATTCAAATTAAGTTCATTGAAGTGTTTTTGAAATTATTTGCGTGAGCTAGCTCCTGAGCGTTGAAGCTTAAAGCTGTGATATAACATTGTTTTTGTGCGACTGTTAATCAATAATGAATGCCTATTAAGCCTGTGAGGAGATATTTACTGTCCCGGCTATTCTATTTTATCTAACCAAATTCCTTCCAACAAAATAATGAGGGACTGAAATTATACGTGATAATTTTTTCCGAATGTGGAGAAAGAGAGATGACTAGGTGGGTTATTTTTATGGATCATAAAAGTAAAATGAAGCCCTTGGTACGGCTAGTAACAGATATTCTCTATAGTTTTTAATGGGCTAAAGTTCCTACACCACGGTAGAGTATACGTTGCCATGTTTTCAGAAGAAGTCGGCGAATTCCGGAGATAACAACACTGTAATAGAAACATCACTTGATTAATACGAGAAGTATTGTTTGCTCTCACCATAAATTCAACTTCGCCGCAACGATGTAGAAAACTTGACGTAGAGTGTACCCCACGTCCAGAGGTCGGGCGGGGTTGATTGGATTATATAGCGGTTGCTGTAGAAACATAGAAGAACATTATTTGTGGCATGAAATTTGTGATTTTTAGGAAAGGAAATTGAGAATGTTCAACTTATATCTTTATTAAACTAAAACAGGGTTACCTGATTCTGCATTTTCGCTGTACAACACGATTGGATTCCCTAGGCTTTTTTCGCACTCGCGGAATTCGCCTTTACGTATTGCATCTTAGGTTCAATTTTTTATTTCGCTATTAGTCTTGCGTAGAAGCTGTTAAAAGTCAAGCTCCTTCTTTTCTTCCTAAGCGCTTGGAAGTCATGAGTCCTGTTGAAATGGTTTTTTGCTGAACATGGGATCCCGAGACACATAATTGGGAGGTCACCAAGTGAGAAGTTGAGTGACTGATCAACTTTAGCGTTGGCGTGCAGCCGCAGCTAGAGAAACCTATTTTGGAATTTTGAATTCTTGTTATTTTACAATTTTTATCTATGAACATGGATTTTCGGTCGTCATTCTTTAATTTTATGCATTTAAATAATTTAAATTTGAAATTCATCATATTTTAATTAAAAACATATTTCATCGATATAATACATGGATGACGATAGTACAACTCGTCCAGCTAAACCCAATTCAAATGTCCTGTTAATTCGTGGAAGATGGAGTCAGAATTTTGCAAACATTTAGATTTATGAAACATTTTGTTCTTAAGTCAACTGTAGCTTGTAAATAGTTTTAACAGGCTTTCTAATACCGCTATGAGTCTTGTTTTCTTTATGAAGGGCGCGTTTATATATTGTATGCACTACGATTTTGGGCTTTGAGCTTCACATAATTAGGAACTAACTGGAAATAGTAGATCTTGCTTTGTATCTTGTATCGAAAATGGAGTTTTCAGTCAGCTCAACAATCGGGTTTCTTCTAACACCTACAACATGATTCAGAGTGTTATAGCCAAAGTTCCTGTTTACATTTCCGGACATGTCGCATCGAGTGGGCTTGGCTTAGATGGACTCCGATGAGCCAACTGAACGAGCACTATCCATAGCGTGCCAATTTATTACGTCTAGCATTCAGTTACGAAAAATGCACGCAGCAACAGTTCTAGCATAGTTATATTGTTACAAATGAGTCTCTGGAAACTTACTGGAAGGAATACTACTCTAAAGCAATCCTCTGCCATGTTGGGTCGCTGGCTCGTCAGCTCTGACCTGTAAAGTAAACACATTTCCATCGTTACACAGAAATTAGGTGCATGACCTCCTTTTTATAGTCTTATCCGTTTTTTAGACAATAAGTTTCTGATATTTTGCTATTCGGTGGTTTTAACTCTTGATTAACAAAATTTGGTACCTTGTGTCCTGCAGACAGGCTGTGTTTAAATGGTCGTAAAACTCGGGCTCCAACCTAACTTAAAAGCAATAAAAATTTTCAAAATATAATCATAAATCTTCATGGGAGTCATACATTCAAACAAATACGTTCAAATGTGCATCAATATATGTCGTCCAAATTTTTAAATACTGAAAATTGGTTGTAATTATATCTTTTTGGTGTAATTCATTTAATAATGTATACCCGGCGTTAACCATAATAGTAAAAATTGCAGAGGTATGTATCTGCTTCGTTTCAGAATATAATTGCTGGCTATTGTTCTACTATAAGGGCTGCATTCAAGTGATTGTACTCCCTGCCACAGAAGAAACTTAATGATGACAGACTAGCATTTTCCAGGAAAGTAATGACGATTATGCTACAGTTAATCGCTTGCTTTTCTATATCATATGTTTGTAGCCATGAGATCAGTGTAATAATGTATATACAGGGTGTTTTTTTATTGCACGTACAAATTACAACCATAGGTAGAAAAACTTAGAAATTGTTATTCACGAGAGATAAAATGCCCAAAACTTAGTTTTCTCGTTATAATGACTTAAGGAAATTTTATACTTTGAGTAGGAGGCTACATGCGAGCAAATGTTAACACTAATTTTGATAGTTGAGCACGTTTTCCGATCAAATTCCTGCTCACGGGTTAATACTAAATCGATGTTGATGATTATTTGAGCGAATGACATAAGGATTATTATGCTTGCGCCCAATGATGATAATAATTGTGAATGGTAAAATACGCTTCATCTAAAAACAGAATCAGCTTGGAGAAATCGGGACTCCTTGCTCGCTGGTGCATGACCCAATGTGAAAATTGTAAAAGAGATCCAAATCCTGCTGGCAGCAACCCTTACACTCTTTAGAAACGATACAAATGTAAACTCTGACGACGTAGTGTCCACTATACAGTAGTGTGATTACGTTAAATGCTGAGCTAGAAACTGCAGATATTTTCACAATCATAAAATCAGGGTTGGCAAAATCCATGTTTTTTTGGTTCACACCAAAAGCCATGTTTTAGATGTATTTAAATATTTTTTCTAGTTCAAAGAAGTTTATCCAGCATTTAGAGGGTTTTCTGCATTGTAAATATGATATGAAGGCCTAGGTAACAAATCATCAACAATCCTAGTCGCTTCATTTCAACTTCTTATTGTAGAAGAATGATTTTAAGGAAAAGGGTTAAGAAAAAGCACTTTAAAGAGTAGGTACCTGTATTTGCTATAGCTACATTTCATATCTAAACTACAGAGAAACTATGATTTATAATTATTGCAATATAAAATCTTTTGAAAAACTTGAAAACACTTCAAATTACAAATACAACTTCACAGAATTAGCTACGTCTGCCTATAGATATAGAAGAACTAAGGATGAGAGCACGGCAAAGAATCAATGAAGAAAATGAAGAAGTAAGTCAGAGAAGATTCTGCACCGGCCTATGGATATTAGGCAAACGTATGGATTATTGCTTGAATTTTTCCACGCCCGGGTCCACTAGTCTTATATAATTAACAACTTATATTGTAGAACTACGTAGTAGTCTACGTTTTAGCTATGAGAAGTTACATAGAAGTCCACAAAATAATGTTTTCTCATTCTGCATACTCTCTTGAGGACAGTGAAACTTTATATAAAAATAACATTGCAAGAATTTTTTTTGTAAAATCGTCTAGAATTGTGTAGCTGCTTCTGTTGTGAAAATATCTTGCTCTATGAGTACAGGAAATTTATCAATATCTAAACGTTGGAAACATTTTGTATCGCATGTACGTAACATAGGAAATTTTTTTGTTTGATTGCCCTTTGCAGATTAATGGTTGTGTCATCAGAAAGCACCACCTGCAACTTGGTCCCTTAGCTTCATTTTCAGTATCGCTGTCGTTAACTAGTTTTATGACATATGCTGTACTACTATTAAGGAAGAAGAAATACCTTCAGGCTATAAAGAACTAAATTATTTATTTTATCATAATCTGAAAAACTGCCATTGCAATTAAGCTTCCCATTAGCCTCTTGTCTCTCCTATGAGGCACTTTCCTACTTAGTTCATACTGTGTTGTTAGCATCTGAGAGAAAGATCTATGTATTATGTTCATATTAAGAGCAGAAAACCTAAACACACACACAAAAAAAACACATTTTCCTTTTGATTATTACCAGTCCACAATACTGAACTCTCTTCCTAAGTGTTGTTAAATTAGAGTTCAATAAGAGACCTATAAAGCTATTAATTTAATTAACTCAAGAAGTTGCAGGGTATATTATATAAGATGAGCTTACAGAAGAGCTGCCTGTCTGTGGCAAGAGCACAACCAGCAGCCGAAAGACGACTCTGAGGGTAGCAACCGTGTGGATAACCAATCTTCCGTAGCTCCTTTGGTCTCAGTTTCAACGTATAAGGAATGCCGCCTTGTTATATACCTGCTAGCCTGACATGCTACCTATGGAAAAAGTCAGCTGACATTCGTTCATACTAAATTTTTTAAAACGCTGATTACAGCTGCTGTGGAGAATATTTTTACATCCGATAGATAATTTTGACACGTTCCTGTTTTGACTGAGCATATATCTTCTTAAAAACCTTGCCACGAGCTGATCAGATAGGAATAATTTGAGTCGTATGCTGATCGTACAACCCTTTCAGATTTGTGGGTATGGATTAAAGGTTAAAAATTCAGCATTGCGTCGACAAAATTATCAGAGATTACAGTCTGACATTTGCATGAGAAATATTTGATGCAAGAAAAATTACTAACGGAAGTTACAACGAATGGCTGTAATTATTTCGACTGATAGATGGTCATCAGTGAATGCTGAACATTTGACAGATTAAGGTCGAGTAAAGCTTCATAAACAAAATTGGTACACGAGACCTCATCAAATAAAAAAAATCGCACTCTGAATGCGCGTACCTAAGCCAAGCAAGACAGTGTAAGGGAGAAATTCAAATTAGTCTTCATACTAGGGTTCCTTTTTATTGTCAGCAAAATGTGGCCACATGTCCCTCTGGGCTGCAATAATGGCTTCTGCAATGTTTTGAAGATCCGTCCGTAACTTTTTGAGTTATTTGCCGACAAATATTTTAACAAACAGTAGCCAAATACACAAACAGACAAGCCGATCGTCATCATAATTTGCTCATTTGTGCTTTTTAATAATTCTAATAATTACAGCAAAAATATCCATTCATAACTTTTTGAGTTATGTTACTGGCAAACATAAAAACGAACAAACGGACAAACCGATCGCAAAATTTTAGCCGTTTTCTCCTAGAAGCAGCCCCAACAATTCTTGAAAATTTCATTAAGATCCTCCCATACCTTTTTGAGTTATGCTAGTAAAAAAAGAGACAGATAAACAAATGAAAGGTTGAACGTACCTGCACGAAAGTTAACCCTATAAAGGGAGACCCCTAGCGAGGAGTTATAATAGGAGAAGTGAGGTGCAATATGCCGCAGCCTAATGATTTGCTAATGAATTCCATATTTATAGGTATTTCGAAAAAAAAAAATCAACAGGCATACCATTCAGACATTCATACATGAGTTGAGATATAATTAGAATCATCAATTCAATGGTAAATTACAATAAGACACCATAAAATAAACATTTCTAAGGGTACG
Source organism: Parhyale hawaiensis (assembly GCA_001587735.2). NCBI lineage: Eukaryota > Metazoa > Arthropoda > Malacostraca > Amphipoda > Hyalidae > Parhyale > Parhyale hawaiensis. The sequence continues at coordinate 5,992,130 of LQNS02276929.1, read as the reverse complement.
GTAGAAAGCATACAGCCATATATATTTTGTACGATAACCGTGGCAGTTTGCTCACAAAAGCAGGCAGTGTGCATGCGTTCGGGAACTTTGTGGTGACTGCTGTATTGTAGGGACTGTTCTGTGTACGTACGCAGTACAATCAATGTACTACGAGTGTACACAACAATATTCATACAATGATACAGTATACAATGGACTGCTACAGTACTGATGTAGCCTCATTTAGCTAAGGTGGTCATATTTATAATAAATAATATGTATAAAGCTTCGTTGTTCATCAGTAATTACAACCCTGGAATGAAGTTACATCCAGATACACAGAATAAACAGAGTGGAAACGTGAGGGGTTGCCGGCCGTACGAATGCAGGGTGCACTTTAGCACAAGTCTTCCTTTAGAGGGACCATTTATCATTAACTCTGTGGTATTTTCACTAATGTATGGTATTTGCACTTAAATTTTAACACAACACTTGAAAAATGTCATTATGTGAAAAGTCACAAGTTTCCAGCTACACAACTGAAATTTTAAAGTAATAAAAATGCAAATCTCTGCAGGGTGAGGTACAATGCACCTCAGGTCTCCCACTGCAGGGTTAATCATCTGTTCTTCTTGACAATCCCTGTAAATTTTGTAAACATCCACACATAAATATTTAAATTTTCTTGGCGACATACAAGTAAAAGTTCCACTACTTCTACTTGGTGACAAACAGGCAGACAGCCAGAGAGACAAACAAACGCATAGACAAACTCCATCAAACCATAACCTCCTTGGCAGAGGCATGCAGTAACAGCTGACTTGACATACGCCACATTCTAGCAACGGCAAATATAAGGAAGATAAGGAAATTCAGCTAAATTAGAAATTTGGTTAACACGCAGATGTGCCACCTTTGAAGCCCCTGTGCAGGATGTTCCTGCCGCCCCGGTGCATCTAGGCGCTGTAGTTGTAGTCAACGCAGCGGACAATGTATCAAAATTGAAGCAACCTTTGCTTGTTTGAAAATTATTTTTAAAGCTTTAATGATGCGGTATCATAACTACATCTTATTGTGATATCCTGCCAAAATTTTCAAATAACTTAACGTCTACAAATTCGACCATCTTCGATCCTCCCACCTGATGAGCCGAGGTACGGCGAAACGCGCGTCGTGGGTAACCAAATTTCTAATTGTGCTTCTCGTCGGATCCTTCAATATTTCAAGTTATGCCATCTCAAGAAATTCAGTTAACTTATATGTGCAAGGATTACAACTGCTTCTGTAATTTAGGCTGCTAATGCATTAATTTAGATCAGGAAGCAAAGATCGCAACGGGAAGACTGTCGAGAAACTTGCATCGAAAAATGACGTCATCAATGATGTCAGTATCGAAGAATGGTGCGGCTGGGAAGCCTGTATTTTATTTAATTTCGCCAGGAAAGTCATCGACAATTGCAAATTTCATCCCTTAACGACATAAACAGATCATGAGCTCATATACTAATTAATAAAATCAATAGCAAATTGCAGTGGAGGGTGGTGGAAGCGTTCATAGCACCAGTGGAAAAATCTTAGTCTGAATGGTGCTCTGATCTAACTTCTTCTTTGAATTGAAGCCCTATTTGCACTTCATATTCAGTTCTCAGGGCTCTTCACAAACATATGCAAACATATCGTCGTATTTTTTACCTGATCCATTCAATCTCCCTCTCCTGACTGGCCAGCTACTTGAGCTGCACCAATAGATTAGATTAGATTAGATAGGCGGCAGTAGACGAACCAAAAGGCCCATTCCCAAAAAGACACCGGGACTTACACCCCGGTCCTCTATGAGCTATTGCCATTATGTTAGTAGAATG
>LQNS02276929.1:5957860-5972603 GCA_001587735.2 Parhyale hawaiensis | reverse complement strand
CTATTCTTTTGTTTTCTCCACCCGCTGGGCTGGTTGCGTGGGGGTTTGTTAACCTCATGGAGTTTCTCCGTTCCTGCGTCGCCAGTCTGGTGTGATTTAATAATAATAATAATAAAGATATGTTCAATGTTTGAACCTTTCCTTTACTGAAGAAAAACGGCTATGTATGTTTTCTTTACTGCATAAGCATCGTTTCGACAGTTAGATCCTCGTGCTCGTTACTGTATATTTCCTCCTTATAATAGCAGTGCGCTGGATCACGCTCCTGTATCCTTTCTAACCCAACAGTGGAGCTCCAGAAATGTAGACAGGTATATTGCTCCAGTTTTAGGAGGGATTTCAGGTCTAAGAAAACAAGTTCTGCACAATGTTTATTTCCTCTACATTAAAAAAAAACGTCTTCTTTAGCTAATATCAGAGGAAATTGTAAAGCTTCACAGGTAAATATATCTTCATTTAATTTTTACTACACATTGCAGTCTCTGCGGTCTCAGAAATGGCTGCCAGGAATTTGTGATAACCCATATTTAATGAACATACATTCGTTACTACGAGTTATATGTTGCTCCAGAATACGCTACATAGGCCAACTCAAATTGTCTTAAGATATGTGTGCTGCCTGAGCAGCACTCTCCTCTCTTCCTTCCATTAGAGGACATGCGAAAAAGAAAAATTTGTTTATATAAGGAAGTAGTGAAGCATCACTGAATTTAATTAAATTTCCAGTCTCGTATCTTGTGCACGGTATGAATCACTTTCAGTACACTTCGAAATTTTTGGTCTTCAAGCAAAAACTGCACATGCAAAGGAAGAAGACAAGCTGGAAAAATAACTGCGCCGTCCGTTTCACTGTGAAAAAGTCGCTTCTCGTGAGCTTCGTTGATCATCTACTCAATTTGTACGTCGTGAACTGAGAGTAACTACAGTTTAAATGTAAGGAGAAAGCTATAAAAATCAGACTTCATGGCAGCGGTAAGAGGAGATGTAGATATCTTTTCAGTGTTTGGATTTTTTCGTTGGCCGGGCAAGAAGTTCATCCAAATATATTAAAATATGTTTGTCATCATCCGCAACCTGGCTTATTTTCTACCAATCAAGTTTTCAATGAAGCTTGACAGGCTGGCCACAGTCTCCAACATGACCTAATTTCGCCTGTGTGTTTTCTTAAAGCGTAACAGAAAATGGACAGATGAACATTTAAATAAACAATCCAACAAACAAATAAAGACACATGTTAATAAACAGATAAATAAGCATTGGTCTTTATTATATTGCAGATTTTTACTGGCCACTCTGTATGGCAATGGCTACATTTCTCAAGAGATGACACTGTACATATACAGCCTATGTATATACGTTTCCTTAAATTTTCCCTGTTTGCCGGTTCCCTCTCCATGAGTTTCTGTGTCTAGGGAGTCTCTGTTAGAGGAGTTCTGTTTGAGTAATGATCCGGCCCTGCTTTCTTATTCCCCTTAAAGTTAAGGGGATGGTAGTTGTACTGTTATGTGTACGAATGAATGGGCATACCAGCTAAAATTTTGCATTTTGCTCTTGATTTAGCATTTAGTCTCTTTCACATATTTATTTCATCTCTCATAGGTTCTTGATTGCTTTTTTTGTTAAAATCTGTAAAATGAATTGAAAATATCGGAACCGTGACATGGGTACTTCCCGAAACTGTACGTTATATGTTACTTCGGAAATGCAGACCGCAGTGCATCAAGCGCAGTTTGATGCACAAACGCTACAAGAAGAGAATCAAACAGTTTTTTTTTTTGCTGCAGTTTATTGTACCAAAATTATTTATACCCCACAGTTATTAGATAGAAAACATTTTTCAGTTTTGGAATGTGACCGAAGACCACAGAGGTGAAATCCGTTCCTAAAACGATGGCTTTGCTTGCCAGGAGGCACACCCAGAAAAATTAATCGCTCCTGATTTCCTGACCATGAGGTGTATGCATTTAACTTTTATCTTGCTAGCCTATTAGTTGAGGACATTTAGTATAAAACACTAAATATTTTATTTTAAGATCTTGGATGTTTAGTTCTGTAATAAGACAACGGATGTAATATGTAATCCATGTCAGGACGACTTTATCTTGAAGCAATTTCGAAAAGAAAGTTTCGCAATATACTTACTGTACAACAGATTTACAAACGCAGTAAGTACAGCTAACAAATTAGCAAATGAGGTAAAATGTATTACATTCCAGTACTACTTCCTCAATTTTTCTCGTAATTTTGAAAGCCAGTTACTAATAATCATCCTAATACATTTGTCTGAACGAGATCCCAATGTATTTCCAAAGTTAATGCATTCGTCTGAAAAATTTCCAAAATCTGTTTGCACAGTGCTCCTCTTATGAACTATTCTGTAACACAAAATTAGTGCAAAAGAATGGTATTGAAGCAGAATCGACAGTCATCGCGCAAGATGCGAAAAGCTGGTCTTGAAATGATCGATGCCTTGGAGGTTCAGGATTCAATGTCAGAGCGGGACAGGTTATCAGCTGGGTCAGGTATGGTCTTATCATTCCTTTTCTTCCGCTTCGTCACCAGTTCACAGAGAAAGATTGCTGCTGACATGATGATACCTGTGGTCCAGTTTGAAAAGTTAGTGGAAAAGGCTTGAAGTGGAAATAGGGATGCTAACGAGAGAAATTAATCGGGTAATAAATAATGTTGGATCACAATCGGCAACGCAAAACTACAGCAAGGGTTCGTTCGATTAGTTCGTCACCCTCGATTTAAGCAATCACACTCACCCGAAACCTCAAACAAAAACGATAATTTCTCTACTTTAAATCCTTTGGGTGTCAAAAACAACCCAAGTACGTCTGGCAGCTGGAAAACCGATTTAGAGAGCGATATTGAGTTTTTGCCAGTCTCACGGGTAATCGATTCAAGGTTCGCTCGTAAGTTCGATTTGGGATTTTGGACGGGTGGGATTGTCTTAAATCGGCCTTGATGAGCCAATCGGATGAGTCCTATGCGGCATTTTTTTTTTCATTCACACACGCAATTCGGAGACCCGGAAGTTAACGTTTCGTCTTATATACTGAAATTATACCCGATTGAAATAGTGTCCCCAATACAAAAAAGGCGTCGTCGATTGACCAGTGAAACTAGGATCAATTGACTTGACTTGGCTGTTACGTCAGAGAAGTTTTCCGGCTTTGACGTTTTGAATCATGTTTCGGGTATTAGTCCTTGATTGATAACCCTTGAGATTTCCAATAAATCCAATTTTGTAACCCTTGAGATTTCCAATAAATCCAATTTAGTAACGCTTGAGATTTCTAATAAATCCAATTTAGTAACCCTTGAGATTTCCAATAAATCCAATTTAGTAACCCTTGAGATTTCCAATAAATCCAATTTTGCTCTGTAGAACGGAGCATCCAGCGGTCTCAAGGCAGCCGGGTAACTTGTTGCACCTACAACATGGCTTAAGGGACAAAACCAAAGCATCTTCTTGGAGTTTCAGACAAGTCAAACCTATTGGGCGAAGCATAATTCGACTATCATCAACCAATCGATGAAACCGTCACTTTTCATTTTATACTACATCTTGTGAGTCATGACACAAATTATATACAGTATTCTGTCACGGAGCAACAGGTATATGCATAGCATACCCGTACATATGTTCATCTAACGTGTATCATTTTTGGCTTTGTTTAATTAACAAATTAAAAATGCTTTCTATTTGTAGTTACGAGACAAAACACGTTGATACGAACCATTGTGTTCCGACGAGTTCATTTAGCGCTCTGAGTATAACTCGTGCCTGGCGTCGTATACGACAGAGAAGAATACACCTTAATTATTCTGCATTGTTTATGCTTGCAGTCCTGATGTGGGACATGTGCTTATTCTCCTATCTTTTGCTGAATTATAAATAGAATTATCAATAAAATAGAGAGCGCTTACCTACGCCAAACAAGGCAACGGTAACGAAATATTCAAATTGGTTCTGAATCCATTATTTTCTCGTATGAATAAGTAAATCTAATCATTTGTGTCTTTTGATTGTATTAACAGTTTCTGTGCCTTTTTCTTGAAGATCCGTTCTTAACCCTTTGAGTTATGCTGCTAGCAAACATAATGACAAACATAAGTCAAACACATAAACGAACCAACCGATCATCAACAAAATTTAAGCATTTACATCGTTGAGCGTTATTAACAACTCCTGTGAATTTCATGAAGTTCTATCATAAGTTTTTGAGTTATTGGGCTAACAAGCATAATATCTAACACAGCGACAAACAAAAAGATCATCACAAAATTCCGGTCATTTACTTTTCGTAGCTAATGTATATAATGACTCCTGTATATTTCATGAGAATCCTTCCATAACTTTTTCAGTTATGGAACTAAGTAAAAATAGGCAGACAAACAAACTGATGAAGGGATTTTCACCATTGGTTATATTTTGTTACTGTTAACATGCTTAACAATCCTTGTAAATTTCGTAAAGATCCGATCATAACTTTTTGAGTAATCTTAGTGACAGAGAAGCATAACAGAAACGTAACCTCCTTGTCGGATGTAATAAGACTGTGGCGGGTTTGCTCTACTAGAGTACAAGATGAAGTAGTCTACTCTACAAGTCATACGCGTGCGTGATGGCCCGATGTGGAAAACACAACGGTGGGAGCTGTGGTTAAATTTTAACTGTATTGATAATATTAATGGAAAGCACAGTGATATGTTTAAGCAACATCGGTTACCTGCGCTGCATCTAAAAAAATTTTAGCGCACATGTTCGAGAATAAATTAGCAACTAAACATAAATTGAATGCGCCGTAATAAGTTTTCGAACATCTTAATTGCTCGAAGGTAACCAATTTTCTTCACATGTACCATAATATCTACCATAATATAAATTTAAATTTTATTTCGTTTGATGTGATGTACATCACCAATAATTGTATTCTGTCAATCTGTATTTCTGCACGTTTCATAAATTATTGAAACTTGTGAAATTTGGCTAAACATACAACGGACGATGCGTTTGGGCCGGACTGCAAGTAGTATAGTACCAGTCTTTGAGTCATTAATTCATGTAGCCAACCTTATACTGAACTCTCATTCGTCTGTTCATCTTAATTGCAGAGACATTTCCTGTCAAAAATAGAAGTTAGTTAAAGATCGCAGTATCTTATGATTTTGCTCTACTCAAAGGATTTCACGAGGTTGCAAAACACTCCTCTCACCTGCAAGGTACAGACAGAAGACGCCGTAAAAATCTTTCATTTCCAGAGCCCTGGTCAGGGATCGGTCCATCAACGCCCGTTCGCCAGGCTTCATACAGACGGTGGCATTGGTGGCCTGCTGCGACTTGATCTGGTCTATGATGCCGAACTCGCGCAAGTTGTTGATGCTGCTCATAGTAAAGATACTGGTGCAGAGAAATAAAAATATTGTGGCTGGGGATTTAATAATTGCTATTTATTTACCCTCGGAAGCTAATGTTACGCCTGCTACAAAAACTCGGCTAACGCTTTGAATTTTTAGATATCGTTACGTGCTAGAAGAAATCGCATTATAAGGATCGTCAACACAGTTGAGTTGAAAACGAAGCTACAAAACGTTTGAACGAGTGAAGGCGGTGAAATGAATAACCGTTATTTAATTACATCTTTTTGTGTATGGATGGTGGGAAGGGAGGAGAAATGAAAATTTCTCTCTGGTAATGGCTGACATCATGAAGATGTTCAGAACAAAGTTATAAAATTGTTCATCTAGTGAAAGGGGAAAAAAGGTTGGATATATAATTTGCTCTGTACACTGAGAGAGTCTTTCAATACACCAAGATACGTCAAAATTACATTGAGTGTTGCCCTAAATCCGGAACACGAAGGTGCATCATAAGTATTCTAAGTGCATTATCACGACGCACTTTAACCAAATCCCCAGCAATTATGATCAAGCATTATCTTGCCTGCAATACATACGGCTAACGAGGCATTCCTTTCAATTCACGTGGAGAATTCAGAAGATCAAAAGTGAAGTCAGCGCTGTGAGCATCACAGAATCAAAGTCAGCCGGTGAGAGATTTTTTTTCATTCCTCCGCAGCACAAACTATACCTCCAGCTTTACACACTACAAGGGCCGTATCGTCGTAATTATTATTCTAGAATACTCGGAGCAAACACAATCTACCTTAGGTTTACCCACTCTATGCAAGATAATGAATGACTAGTTTATCATATTAGTAAAATTGGTTAAAGTGTGCCATGATGCATATAGGGGTATCATGATACAATAATTGATGCATTAATGATGCACTCAAGTGTTTCGGTTTTGGGACAAGGTCGATGATGCACCAAGATGTATAAAATATAGATCAAACTTATGCGACTGAAAAGACTATAAATTAGTACAGCGATCTGAACCGCTTAGTACGTGTTTTTCAGCTTCTTTAAATCAAAGTAACTTTTTCTAACTGCCGTGTCTGTTGCAATGGCGCACCAAATCACGCATGAAACACCTGTGTACATTCAAATTCTTCTCTGTAAAACACTTATGTGCATTTAAATTTTCTATGTGTATATAAAATAGCGCTGTAGTTTTCACAAAGCCGAAGAAAACTCGAAGAGGCATCTTAGCTTGGCGGGGTTGCGATGCAGTAACCGTACCCCAGTACAGTATACTGCTTATCATTTCACACTGCCTCTGTACAGTCTTTCATTGGTAATGATATACTACTCAGAGTTTACTTTTAACTCTTTCACTACCGATGGGCAAATGTGTCCCACAGCTTGGTAAAAAATCCAGTGGAATGGACAATCCCATTGTAAAATACCGATGAGACAATATATCCCTGAACCTATAAACTAGCTTACTATTTTTCAAGTATCCTAGACTTATAAAAAAGTGATATGTGCGATCAGTTTCAAATATATTGAAAAAAAAAAAAAATTGTTGCAAAAGGGGTTGCAGTCACTTCATGACAACATGCCCCAGTTCAGGCCGACTGATAACTCGTGCATGCACAGTTTCCTAGAGGCGATTTTAACAGTAGCTCCTATATTGTAAGTACCGTAACAAGTATTACATCAAAGACCCTAGAAAGTAACTTATCTATGTACATTGCATCTGTGTGTCTAGCTTATTTGACTTACATGCGGTTGATCTCGGGTGTAATGGCCATGTTTTTCCTGGTGGGGAAGGAGATTGGAATGGGAACACTCTCTTCAGTGGAAAGCGCGAGCCGACAAGTAGTTGTCTGTTAATAATACAAGCAATATTAATAGATGGCCGAAGGTGCTGGAAGCATCCAATAATTGAATGTTATATATATATATATATATATATATATGGAGGTGAATAAAAATTATAGCCATTTTCTGATGCCAAACCTTATATAACAGCGGTATCAACCGTAAAGCAAAATAACCTTGGATAGAGGTCGCCACAATGTTGGTATGTTGGGTGCACGTCGGAGCCTTGTCAACCGATCCCGAGCCACTGCTCTGCCAATATGTGCTTGGCAAAAGGGTACTTATGCATTGCCAAGCAATGTTGAGCCAACATTGGGTCACTCTTGGGAAACGCTTATGAAATCGTCCAAGAAGTCATACCGACAGTTTAACACATAACGATTTCCTCTTTAGAAATGGCGCTTCGTTGAATTAATGATGAATAAACTCTCATATATCAAAGAAGAATGGAAATACTGTGACAAAAACTTACCTTATTCTAGCTTATAATTACCACCCTTGACTGAAGTATTTGACGGAAGGCCCTACGCGTAATTCTGTTTAAGTCCAAGTTTATTGTCTTAGCAATATTAAGAATAATCCTCGATGTTGAATTAATACATTAACATTGATGCACTACTCTTCCACTTTCGTAAAGGTAGGAAAGCCAACTGCCTCGGCGGCTGAAGAATTACAGACAGTATTGTCCCTAAATTGAAACACAACATAAGATCGACTAGCCGAAGACGAACAGTGGGCCAGCAGTGTTGAAATGCAACGTTGGTCCGACCTGAAGCCGAAGTTCAATATTCCGTGGCATGCGTATTCCTTTTGAACGTGTTATCTCACGATGTGGTTGGGTAATTTTGCCTCTCTTTCGGGGAACAGACAAAAAATCAACGCGGTCATTTATAATGGCCAGCTAACTCTATTTTATTTGCATTACTCATGCAGAGCTCAACCTACTGACTCCTCGCAAAAAAAAAGCGCATCTCTCAACACGTTTTCCCTCTCATATATATACTTAAATATTCTAGGAAAACGTCATCACCGCTCTTCGCTTCGCTCGAAGGTGATAATAATTAAGTAGATCAGACCACAACAAATATGATAATGCCATTCCTCTGAACCATAGCTTACCTTTGAAAAGAATTCAGACATGTAGGCAATGGCAGTAAAGCGTTTCGTTATGTAGGCATACTTGCCGGCCAGCAAGTCAGGGAGGATTTCTGCCGCCTCAAAAACGAAGTTCGATGCGTTGTCTGCCACACTGCGAAGTGTTGTTCCCAGGGGCATACTCTGAAAAAAATATGTAGAGTGTTTCAATTGCGACTCATTAATTGTATATTACAGAATAAATATATCCAAGGCAAAGGAGGTGTTTCCAATTCACCAGGCTTCATGTAAAACAGAAAACCAACCCACTACTGTCATTTACGGTACATATATATACCTGCACTTGGGAGAAGAAGAGGACACGGTAGGAATAACATATTAAGACTCTAAGTATGCTAACGAACAGCTAACCAACAATGAGCCCTTACGACGAGAACCTTGTATGCTAGGTTCGCAAGGACTGGTTCGTCTAATATACTAAAATACGTTCTAAACACTTTAAAACACTAAAAAACAGTATAATAGCCGAACCAGTCCTTGATTACCTTACCTACAAGGTTCTCGGGGTATGAGCTCATTGGGAAGGGCTTCCGTACTAGAGTAGTAGTCGGTAGTGAGTGGCAGATTCTAAAACGCGTTTTACTATCGAGAAGACGGCGGAGCGGTCCGTAGATTTTTTCACGTCCTCTTTACGTAGCGATATATACCCCTAATACATAAGGAGGACATGTTCCCATTTTTGTCATTGTGAAGAAGTCCCCTTCTATGCACGTAATATATACATAACTGTCCTTTATACGTCCCAACTAGTGGAATATATATATATATATATACAATGACGCCTTGCCCTGCTTTGGGTGGGGCCAGACGTAAATTTTTTTAAACCATTAGGTGGAAAAGCTATTTTCTATGCTAAAGACTTGAATTCAGCATAGAAAATAGTTTTTCCACCTAATGGCTAAAAAAAAGAAAAAACGGCGGGCCCCACCTAAGACAGCTCACGAGCCGCCACTGTATAATATATATATGTTTGAATAAAAACAATGCTGAATCAAACTTTTATAACAGAGAGGCTGCTACTGAATTTTTTAATCTATGTAAAACATAACTTACTGTTAGTAAATTCAAAATTATCATCTGATAAAATAGTGTAGCTACTTTATAACAACGCTTCTACGATGATATTGAATAGAAACTGAAACTTCTAGATCACAACGTTACTGTCTCCACAAATTCGGTAAGTAAATAATTTTCTCGAAAAGAATTACAAGCTGGCAGGAATAACGTGCAAACACAAGGCAACTGCTGGATTGATATACTGAGAAGTGTTGTAATCAGCATTTCAGGGCTACTGGTGCTACACCGGTGGCCCAGCCAGTCGCAACTCGTGACGCAATCATAGCTCAAATGACGATTGCGACACTGGTTATGGTCTCGCAAGTCACCGCTCAAAAACATCAGTTATCACAAATGAAAAAAAACACCCAAATTATGCAAATGCATGAGCAATGAGATATCCCCGTAGCCTTGTAGCCTTAAAGTAAGCAAAAAACTTTATTTTTTCAAGCTTACACCGACAATATTATAAAAGCACAGATATTCATCAATGTTAAGCTTACACCATTCATTGATAGATCGCGATCTCATGACCTTTATTCGAGTTACAGTAACCTTTTTCACCTTGCAATAGTCCGATTTCGGCGTGATTGCGACGCATATCTGTAATAGTGTCAGTATCATAACGGGTTAAGAAGAAAGGCGAGCAAACTGACGAAGGTTCAGATTTCCCGGCGATCGCAGCACCACTATGTACATTACATGATCCTCTCTCAGATTAGGGTCCCTACCTGCACCACTGTTATCTGGGGCATAGTCTATATCTGGTGGCAAGTAGCTGTTGGTCTTCTTCCGTACGTCATTGATAGTTTACTTCGGTTGAGTACACGCAGAGATGGTCAGGTCCATGGCTGAACTTCGTAACAGGTAAACTCATCGCAATACGAGTTTGAGACGATTCTGCTCATCTCCTTGTATGACGTCACGCTTAGTGAAATTTGTGAACTAATTGGGTGCCGATGAGGTAGCGACAGTTTCGGCTGATGATCAATCCAGTTGATTATTGAATGTTTCTATAAAGTTGGGGCCGTTTCCAACGTCCAGGCGTTCTAAAAGACAACTGGTTCTTCAATATCTTTACCCAATTCCATAAAGATCCGTAAATAAATTGTTCTCATAGTTTTTCTCATCTTGCCAGGTAATGTTATTTTGCGCTACATTGTTTCGTAAGTTTCATGTGTTTAACCAAAAAGAAACAATTTTTGCTGTGTGGCAAAAATTCTCTCATATTTTCTGATAATAGCCAGTTCCAGTACTTTTATAATGAAAGATTAGCAAAAAACGTCTACTTTTCTGTCAATCCACACGACGTCCCAGCTAGAAGAAGTGGGCGGAGCTTACGATGCTAACTGCTCGTGAGTTTACCTCTAACGTAATTTAGCCATGGAGAGGCCAATGCCGTGAATGTTAGGTGCAAAGGGGGAATCTTGGCTATAAGCAAAGGCAAAGTCACCTTGACCTTGTGCCGCAACAAGAAAACCTACATGCATCACTTCATGGGGCAGATAGATCTTAACTATGGCTCCGAGAAATTTACGGCTGCCGTCGATCACGTATTTTTGAGCTATCGGATCATAAATAGAAGGCCCTTTCACAGCTGTTTAAGCCCTTCCGAAAATTCCTATTTCTGAATAGCCCAGTGCGCCCCTAGTGCAACTATAGATAGCAGAAATACTGATGCTGATTCACCAGGCGGTACAAATTCCTCTCTCTCCTGGGAATAGAACGCCCGATATTCATGACAGCGAGCAGAGAACAGTAATTCTCAACACTCTAGCGATACTGATACCGACTCTAAGTTCTCATGTCATCTTAAACATTTCTTTTAAAATTACAAGGTGATATTTCTTTTTATTGAGTAACTTAAAATGGAACAATAGAAAAACCGATGAACTGCTCTCATATTTTTCAACAATTATGCTTAGTTTAACAGCAAATTTAACTTATTAACATTGGATGCAAGAGAGAAATATTGTGAAGACATGTCATCAGCATTAACACATGACCCATCAATAAGAATGCGTCTGGGTTTTAGCATTATACTGTATTGAGCAGCAAAGAAGAAATGAATCATTCAACACATTCACTTACCATCTGAAGTAGATAAATATAATCAGGAATATAAGCTAACAGCACTAAATACTCACAGAACTTGTATCGAAAAAAACGGAGCCAGGAGCCATGCGGTAAGGCAACTCTTTCTGGTTGACAAGTTCTGCCATCGAGTCGAAGGGTATCTCGATCTTGGGTTGAATTAGCATGGCCATTAGGTTACCTCGGTAGCTGAAGCCGATGATGAGGGTAGTGAGCAGCCACAGAGCGAAGAAGAAATGCATCGATCTCGAACTTGTGCTTGCCATGTTCTGGCCTGAATAGGAGAGTTGCCAATATTAAGCTACATTCACTTCCAATAAATACTGTTATTCAAACAGCATGCCACATATATATAAAAATCAGGGTATAGGTACTTTTCTGATACACTACGCTACACACACTAATCCTGTAGGGAAAAACACCGGTTAAACGAACTGTCAGCAGAAGCCCTACGCTGTCGGTCGTGCATATGTACGCGATAGATGATAGCAAATATAAATAACTAGCTTCGAAAAATTTATTGGACGCACACGTGACCGATGTAGAAAGTCGACGGCAAGCGACCTTCACTGGATGTGTGAGGGAGTTAAAGAACTAACGTATAGAATTGGAAGCTAATGATAAAAAATGTTGAGAACAATGGTAGTAAACTTCACAGTGTTTTAGAAAGTCATAAAAAATTATGATTACCTTGACTCAGCAGCACCCCGATAACGAAAAATGCTGCGTCTGAGAACAGGTCCAATGTTGACTTTCCGTTGTCAGGATCCGATCGACGTTGTTGTTCTGCGTCTTCCGTCCTGGAGAGTGACACGCATACAGCGAGATGATCCAAAGCACGTATGTATTAGAAGAACAAATTTCGTGCAAGACTTTCATTCGTAACTTCAGGTTCTACAAGTAGGAGTCGCATTAGATAGGATTAGATAGTCAAGTAAAGATCGGCCATTTCATATACTCTAACTTCACAGCAACTGCGCTAGCGACACAGTAGCTGTTAGGAGTGAAAAATTTGTGTGCAACAATATTTTAATAGTGATAGCTGAAAAAACGGCCGTCTAAATTAGGAGTCTGTGGTGGACTGGGAGTTTCCTGCTGTCGCGAGGAATCACAAGGGTTCGACGTAATCGACGATGATTCTCGTGCGTCAGTGCGAGACCATCGAGAAGGAGGCTATCTCGAGTTCTCGACGGCCTCGGTCAGTGTCGCTGTAGACGTTCTCGTATGAGGTTTGTAGTTTTGCTGCTCCCGCTGGTGTCTCAACCCGGCTTGTTGAGTTAGTATTATTATTATTAAAACTTCACGCTTGAGCTCCCACGGACAGGTAATCCACCCCAAATGAAGCATCTTGCAACACCGGGAAGCCCAAAGCGCTGCTATAGGAAGTCCAGCAAAAAATCATTAACAGCTGACTTAAACGCATGCAGGCCAATACGACCAAAAGCCGATGCAGGAGACACCAGCTAGTAACGTAGTACTAGCCATATTTTTCGGTTCGTTAGAGATTTCCCGTATGACAACGAGAACAATTTTAGGCAAAGATTCGTTTTAGTGATTCTCTGAGTTAATGGTTTGACATACAACAGTAGATAGAAAATGTAGAGAAATGAAAAATAGGCACATTTGTTTGTTTGGGACGTAGCAGTCACTATGAATACGTTAGTTCAAACTTTTCGCAGATGCGATTTTTTAGACTTTTGCTAAATTGTCGCAGCTGAAGTGGATGCGTTTGCCACTGAAATTAGGAGTCTGGTTGTTTGGCATGGTGTCATGGCGCTGGTTTGAGTAACGTTGTGAAGTTTCCTTTCATGAATGGCATTGTAACAAGTTAAGGGTATTATGGGGAATGATATGAGCGAAGTCCTCTGTACTGCGAGGGCACTCGGAAAATTTGCATTGAAGTGTGGCAGCAGTTACTGAAACAAACGTAAATAGAGGTAAAACCAGTAATGGCAGTTCCAGGCTTAGGAATGAAGCTATTCAGTGTTTTAAAAGGGAGGCGACCTCATACGGCTCATTTTTACAAGGGGACACAAGTTATTTGTTATAAGTGCGCAAAGGCTGGCCACGTTACTAGCCAATGCGGGCAGGCTGCGACTTGTACAGGTGAGCAGACATCAAAAGTTAAGTGCTTGAAGTGTGGAAAAGCTGAAAAAACGCTGTAGCGGCTTGCGAACAAACTGTAAATAATTTTCGCCATATTAATCTTGTTCGAAATCGTCCAATTTATTTAGAGCATGAGATGCAGACTTATTCCGTAGTTTAGTTGTAGTGTCTCACGCCTTTTGTCAGTACGTGATCTACCGGAACAGTGACTACCTCGTCCATGTTTGTGCTACGCTTATATGGTACCAGTCTACAACTGTCCTGTATTGTCACCAGTTCTCAAAGACTATTTTATCGTTTGTCTTCTTTTAATTCATACCTTTACTCCGGCCAACGCAACACAACGCTAAAGCTGGTTGGGTGACTGGGTCCCAACAACGCATCGTTGTTTTTTTTAGGGAGGGGGGAGGGCAAAATTCGAGAAACGAGTAAGAAGTAACTGGTGCGCCATTGGCCACCCCTCAAAGTCGAGCAGGGCGCAGTTTTCGTCGCTGCCGGTGGTGTCGGTGAAGCTGCAGGGTATGGAGGTCACTGCTTTGGTAGACAGCGGGTATTCAACTTCATTCTTGGGGTAGTGATCTTCTGGTCCTCTGGTTGATGAAAGACTTACTCCCGCATTTGATTTGTGTATTATGCTGAGGGATGGTGAAGAAACTGGAGGTCGAGATTGGGCAGCACCTGGGGACCGTTGAGGCAATTGCCGGGGATAGTTTGCTAGAAAGTATTAGCCTAGTTAGTGAGATGGACTTTATAGGTAAGTTGCGTGGCGTAAGGATCAGTCAAGGTGGTGTCCATTTCGGGTTGGGTAGTGGTGACACTTTAGTGCATGTGGCGGCGGGGGCAGTCAAGGTGGTGTCCATTTCGGATTAGGTAGTGGTGACACTTTAGTGTATGTGGCGGCGGGGGCAGTCAAGGTGGTGTCCATTTCGGATTAGGTAGTGGTGACACTTTAGTGCATGTGGCGGCGGGGGCAGTCAAGGTGGTGTCCGTTTCGGGTTGGGTAGTGGTGACACTTTAGTGCATGTGGCGGCGGGGGCAGTCAAGGTGGTGTCCATTTCGGATTAGGTAGTGGTGACACTTTAGTGCATGTGGCGGC
>LQNS02276929.1:5941278-5952094 GCA_001587735.2 Parhyale hawaiensis | reverse complement strand
AATGGTTTTTTGCTGGATTTCCTTTAGCAGCGTATTGGGCTTCCCGGTGTTGCAAATGCTTCATTTGGGTTGTATTACCTGTCCGTGGGAGCCCAAGCGTGAAGTTTTAATAATAATAATAGAGGGGAGGGGCATAAGTTCCCGTGTCTCTTTGGGAATAGGCCTGTTGGTTCGTCTACTGCCACCTGTCTAATCTAATCTACTAAATTATAGTTGTCCTAAGTCACTACAGTATTCGAGTAATGTCAATGTCCACTGTCTACATAGTACGATAGTAATGCCAATTTTGCGTAGTAACGATCAGCGCACTTGTGTATCAATTATTCATACTATAAGCGCAATGAGCCGTATGGAGTAGTAGAAACTTGCAACCTCGCATGCAAGCTTACTGTATACAGAGCATGCTGTGCTAGGAAAAGTTCAAGATAAACAAATGTAAGGTTTTGAACACTTACGGCAACTGCATTACACGAAAGAGACCTACCGTGGTGTATCGTTGAATACATATATGTAGAGGCGATGACAGAGGCTTACCCTCAGTGTATCTGCAGTAAAATATTTTCCTTAGCATTTTCGCATGGGCGATGATCTAAGATCACTCAGCATTTCAATGTGATTATATAACTGCTGAGCTAATATCTGGAGCCAATTTACCTGAGTAGAGAACGGTAAGACAAAACCGAAGATGTTAGGTTGTATGGTCGGCTCCAGGTAGGCGATGCTATGAGCGTCCACGTAAACATAAGAGGCAAAGTCCGCAACGGTGCTTCGGTCATATTCCAGCCCCGTGTTGCAAACGCACATGTCCAGTTCCTGCAGCAGAGCGTAGACGTTACTGTGAAATGCAGGAAGTAAAAACCTACAGACAGAGGACTACCGAAAGAACCTTGGCCATTATGAGTGTCAGTTCGTACAGTGGGGCCAAAGGCGGCGGCCCAACCAAACTATTGAATGGAAGAATAGAAAACTGCTAATATTTAATAAGATTAGGTTAGTTCATAGTCTTTTCAGGATTTCAGGACCAAAATTGAGCACAGAAATGCTTACAAGGATCGTCAACTGTCTGCCTGTGATACTGGAGGGATGTTGTAATCTAGGACGTCTAAAAATGACAATTTCCTGTCAGTTTCAGTTTTTAGCGTGAATTTTATTTTATTATATCGGCTGTTGCAGTAATTATAAAAGGACTCGGCGTGCTGTTCGTTGCGTACAAGTAGAAACGTATCGTCTAATATCTACAATAAAAATGAGGTTTTATATTCAGAGGACAGTTTTGTACATGGGTTTCTGCAAATATGTTAAAAAAAATGTTTGCTATCAAAGGTGATAATGCTGATCGTGTTGCTAGAAACTGAAACTGACGGGGAATTATCATTTACAGACGTCCTCGTAATTGGTGAAGAAAACAAATTTCTCACGTTCGTACATCGCAAGCCAACATTCTCAGGCCTGGGCACAAACTTTTTCAGTTGTATTCCTTTCACGTATAAACATACAATCATACTAACCTTGCTTAACCGGGCATATCGAATTTGTTGTTCATTTCAGTCATTTCACAATGAAGCTGTGTTACTAAGAAAGTATTTTACGGAGTACTACTACCCCTCTAAGTTGATTAATTGTGTTTTAAGGCGTTTTTTATGCAACAAATTTTCACAACATCCAACTGTACAAACAGGTGAAGAACAGAAACTATGCCTCAAGTTACCGTATATTGGGTCGAAAACGAAAGATTTACAGCGAGATATTTCAGCACTGATGACCAAATTTTATCCACAAGTCTAGTCCACCTTTTATTTTCGGAACTTGGCAACAATAGGATCTTTCTTCAAGCGTGGCGAACCCCTCGACAAGTTTAGTCGATCTGGCATTGTGTATGAGTATGTGTGTGACAGCTGCCAGCTGTCATATGTAGGGAGTACGACGGTACAACGCTACATTAGGGTCGCACAACACAGAGGTGTCTCACATAGGACAGGGGAACAACCAACAGCACCTAGTAATTCTTCCATTCGCAATCATAGTCTAGCCGAGGGGCATTCAATTAGGTGAACGAATTTCCACATTATAGACAGTTGCCACGATGCACAAGTCCTCAGAATTCTAAAATCCATCTGTATCAGTTCCCGTAAACCAGCTCTCAATAACTGTCAATCGGCCACACCTTTAAAAATCATAGATTACATAATTTACTATCGGTAGCAATCTTTAGGTTCTATAAGTACGAATGTTGATGTTAGTTAGGTAGCATTTATTCTTTTTGGGCATTTGAGAAACATTTATTACTATACCATTGTACTTACATTTATTTTTTACTTACAGATCATTGTAATTTTAATTAGCACTGAAAATGGATTTTATAGGATCCGAAATGTTTGCAACGAAACACAAAAATGTATTTATATGTATCTTGGTGCTTCTTTTCCTACTAGATCTCTTTACGACCCCCAATGCTACATCACGCCACAGTTGCTAATGCTAGAACACTGTAGGCCTGCTAGTGCTACATCATTTCACTGCTGAAGATGTTAGATCATTTCTTGGCTACAACGGCACGAGTACGAATGTTGTATCACTTCACGGCTACCAATGCTGTATCACGTCACTGCTGTCAATGCTCAATGCTACACCACTTAATGACGGCCAGTGCTTCATTTTGATCACATCACAGCCGCCAATGCTATATTGCTTCACTGTTGCCATTGCTGCAACACTGCACAGCTTCCAATGTTAGATTACTTCATGGGAGCTAGTGCTTCACCACTTCACTGCTGCCAGTGCTTCGTCACTTCATGTCTGGAAGCTGCTCCGACTCACTCTTCAGCTCTGCTGACAATTCTGACCATCTCACTTAGCCCGTATGCAAAATAACTTTCATCAATATTTTAATTAGCTGTTTACTTGTCATGTCATTACAAATTGAGCACACAAAAAATTAGAGAAGCTTCTATTCGAGAAATTATGACAGTTCATTTCACAAACTATTGCAAAATAGTTTTACTCTACAGCAAATATCAAAGGATGTCATAAACTGCTGCTCTGCGTAATTACACTTCGAGCCTTAATATTTTGTGAATTTGTTGCGCATAGATGCTTTTTTGCCAGTCATTACTGAATGCCAAGAATTAAGCCAAATATCTAAACAAAGTATGAAAAATTAATGGGAGAACATATAAAAATGCGACTGCGGCACCGTATGGTCAGGCCCAATCTCGGGACCAATTTCTGCTTTAGGGGCCAGTGTCCAGTCAATGTATGGTGTGGTCTATGCTTCACTGAATTAACATTTTTTGAGGCTCAAAATTCGGTAGCGTAGATAGTCTTTGATGGCACGAAACTGAAATTCTATTCAGCTTCTCCCTTCTTTAACTCTATGGAAATTTATTTTTGTGACAAGGAAAATGTACTGATGACTGTGTAATCTTTACACTACGGTAAAACTTCTTTAATAATTCACAGCAACCAAAAAAAAAAAAAAAACAATTGAATGATGCATAATAAATGTTGCATTTGCGGTATGATTTGCCAAAGCCATGTAGGCAATCGAGCTAAAAAAATGCCCCAGCTGATGAGATTTGTATTAAGTTAAGCTAGGGATGGTACATATTGCATGCAATATTGATGGAGATATATTCCTTACGTTTCTCATCATCATGCCGTATACGCCGGTCCATGTTCCATTCTTTTCTCTTGTGCCCCACTCTCCTTGGAACGGGATAACCTCCACACTGCAAGAAACAAGTCTTAAGTAGCCATGAATATATACATATATATTTTTTTCTGATACGAGGAATTTCTCGAGGTCACAATTATTTTTACATACATAGGTACAGCTGCTCAATTGCAAGGCATGATATGACCAGCCGGATGAGTTTACAGTTGATCATTTAAGTTAATCTACTTGAACTGCAGTTTCAAAGCTCAGTTTTGTTTCTTAGAACATGAAGAGAAAATTTTCCTATTAACAGAATACCGTCGCTGACACTGATTTTTTGAGAAACAAAAAACACGACAGATTGTGAGTCAGTATCTGATATGCAGCTGATGCAATAGAACATATATTAACATTGCGTCAACTTTTGCATTTCATTTCATCGTAACGCTTAGCTGACAATTTCGCTGCTAGCTTTCTACTATACGTGCGGGTAAATGCATGTGTCAGCGTTAAAATAAGTTCAGCAGTCGGCTGATCATATTCTCATCTTCATAAATACATAGAGAGAATGTAAAAACCGTGTTCTGACGAGCAGATATAGCCGAAATGCCATCAATAACATTTGATAAGTAACTTTGCACCATCAAGGCTTGCTCGTTCCACTTGAGGTGTAAGCCGTGGGAATCCGTAAAGGTAAAGTCAACTTGGACCACACCCCCACCTGGGAAACCCAGATGCTCTCTTAATTATAAATTTAGATGTCATGTACTTTTATAATTTGAACTTTTCTTGTAAAATATATACCGTGATATTATCTTGATTCGTATACTGCCCATTCTGAGATATACTTTCAGGATCCAAAAACGAAATCCTGGAGTAAATACAAATGGAGGCGAAATGACCACTCGGTAACGGGACCCAATAGTTCTCGGTGGCTTTCTGATTTGGTTGTTTTGGCCACAAAGAGAAATAAACAACTAATAAACAGTAATGTAAAATGCATTAAAATTGTCGTTCAATCCGTCGTCGAATAACAAAACCTCTTTGTAGGTACATAGTTGGAAAAAACTGCTTTCGATGCAGGAGAATCCATTCTTTGGCCTGAAACGGCAACTCAAGTTATATAATTTCGACGATTGAACAGTTAATTCGTACCGCTACTAAGGACTATCGCCGTTTCGTACTAATTAAGACCCATGGAAAATCAGTGAAGATGCATGGTTTTAGCCTCTTTCACGTTGACGTTGATAACTGGGTGACCGCTGTGCACAGAGGTAGCCGTGTGTCGCTGCTGTAATTACCCTCGTAAACTGGGCAAGAAAAACTCGTGAGAGCAAACAAGCAGAGTTTTATATATATATATATATATATATATTCATTTATAGATGGGGGATTAAGACGACAATTTTTCCATTAGCTCATCAAAATGCAATTAGGCTGACTCAATTTTTGCTAGGTTGCCTCTTGCAGTCGGCGTTCATTACTTAGCGTCAATCTTTGATTGGCCTTGCTTGGCGTCGTCATTAAGGATTGACGCTAAGTAAGGCCAATCTAAGATTAACCCTAAGTAACGAATAGCTAACTAACATTGAGCCTATACAACGCCAACCTTGTAGGTTAGGGGTCAGGACTGGTTCTTGTCATGTCCTAAAATACGTTCAAAACACTTAATAACCCGTAAAATACACCATACCAGACGAACCACAAGGTTCTCGGGGTAAGAGCACATTGGGAAGGACTTCTGCACTAGGGTGGTGGTCGGTGGTGGTGGGTCGCAGAATCTCAGCGCGCGTTTACTATCAAGAAGAGGGCGGAAGAGTGCCCTCTAGTATTTTTGAGATAGTTAAATATTGTGAGTAATTTCCGTAGATTTCTAAAAGTTTTTTGAATAGTGGATTTTGGTTACCGAAGTTTTAACGGAATTATAAGAATATATATATAGTAGGTGGTCCGCGGGATACGAACCTGGGACCTCATGCATAGCGAGGCGCGACTGCAAGACCAGCACTGAGAATGCATAAAAGGCAAGCATGCAGTACGCGGAGTACTGCAGCCTGCCCCTCATCTCTACACTGAGGATTTAACTTGCAGCGCTTACCTCTTATATGGAAGCTCCTGGATATTTCCAGATGCGAGCGGGACTATTGATCTGTGACATTATTGGGTACATAAATAAAGCACTTCTGACACTCGAAGGTATATTCTCCATTCGCGACGTTCAATTTAGGAGTGACATCTCTACGCCCCGTCCGACGTCATGAGGCGCATGACCATCCTTGCCTTTTATGCATTCTCAGTGCTGGTCTTGCAGTCGCGCCTCGCTATGCATGAGGTCCCAGGTTCGTATCCCGCGGCCACCTACTGTATTTATCTAACTCGAAAAAATGGTAAGACTGTGAGCGGCCTTCCAAGATATTTCCAGGTGCAAGTGGGACTATTGATCTGTGATATATATATCGAATTTATGCGCCTCATATAAGGTTCAACTGAGGTGGACTGCATGTGTTATTTGGTCCCAATGTGTTTATGACGACGGTTCTAGATGGGCAGCATTGATCACTGTGTAGCAGACGAGCGTGAGAACGATAGATGCTGATTCGGGCAAGGGCATATGATACATAATAATTCATTGCATAAAAGTGACTAGTATCTGACTTGCAAAATAGCCAAGGGTTGCATCACTGTATTAATGTTTTTGAATAATAATAATATTTTTGTCTTGAGATGGCATTATTTTAAATACTGAATAATAATAATGATAATGTTTTCCACCGTTGACGTCACAGGGCACTACGACCGCTGGTCTAGTTATTTACTAATTCTGGTCCTGCCTTACCGTTAGTGTTCCTACCTACATCCATACTTGGGGTATCCAGAATGAATACCCTAATATTCATCATACCAACCACTTAAGTGCGGAAGCACAGAGATGAACATATTGAGACAAAAAGAACGCTGCAATTTCATAGAACTAGAACGCCTCGGGGCGTAAGATCATCACCCGCGGTGTAAGCAAATTTCATTGCCGTCACATTTGATGGCTAGCTAATCCTAGTTTTCTGGCGTGGGTCACATCGAGGACAACCAACCAGACTCCCAGAAAAAAAATAAAATCATGAACTTTGAACGCTGGGAACTTGAACAATATGGTATTCGCCGGACAGCAAGTGCATTATCAGCAAGCTACTCATCCAACCGTGACCAGTATGTACTACGTAATACCCTTAAATCTCAAGTTTTACCTATTAAAATTGGAGTCCCTCTAGGAAGCGTACTCGGACCGCTGCTCTACAACATTTTTATTAATGATATAACTACTCTTGGTATGAAGTTTGTTTCGCATGCTGATGATGCAGTGTTCTATACTAATAGATGCAATTTTACATCACAAAGATAAACTTCCTCCTAGCATGCAGAGCTCTCTTGTTGATAAATTTTGTTGTGAACTTTGTTCATGCTCGTACGTGGGCTCAACTACCCGTACCCTTTTTAAGAGAGTTTCGGAGCATGCTGGGAGGAGTTATCGTACGGGTAACATTTTAGCTCAACCCCCATTTTCCGCTGTACATCAACATGCGGAAGCTTGTGGCTCCCTCGTCCGATTAGACAATTTTAAAAAGCTTGCAGTTTGCAACGTTTCAGATCTTAGGCTCCTGGAATCTCTGTATATATTTAGGCAGAAGCCCATTTTAAATAATCAAAATAGTGCACAACCCATTTATATTGCTAATCATTAGTGTTTTCGGTTATTTTTATTCAAAATTCATTTATATTTGAGCGGTATACGACATTAATTCTTAATTTCAATTGTACTTTTGTGTATTTTCAGATGTACTGAAGATGGGCGAAGACCCGAAACGTTTACTAATTTTAATTTTTTGTTGACTTTTGTTTTGCCAATTATTGTAGTATTAGATCTCATTCGAGGAAAATGTTTTCATTTGTGACGGTTCTGGTCGTGACTTTTATTTTGAGACTGCGTAAAAAAGCAGACCTAGATTTCTTGAATTAGATGCAATTTTCTCTCAGCCATAACTGATACTCAAAAATTTTTCTAGTAAATTTTCGGAAAAGCTAACTCAAAATAGATTGATTGCCCATCAGGATAAAACTAAGCTGCTAACGTAATTCACTCCATTTTCTCTTCTTGAATCACCGACGATTCGTATCAATGGTAAAGAATTATAATGGGTGTCTCAGCTTCGATATCTTGGTTTTATTCTTGATGACGAAACTGAGCTTCAAAGCCCACATTAAAGAGTTAGATCGTAAGCTCATGAGAGTTCATGGTGTAATATATGCGGTTTCTAATTATGCCAAAGCAGGGGAAGCCATTGCAATACTATTTCACACTCTCTGGTAACCTATTAATAATATCACCATGCCATGAGACGATTCTGAGTATCTGGCACAGTATAATTACACTTTCATCTTTGGCACATCATATTCGGTTTTGTATCTTCATCCTCGCACTTTCCACAAAGCCAGTTATGGTTCTCGTAGGATCTTTCATTTGCTGAGCAACGATGTCCAGGTGTGCAAACGGGTAAATAATACTTAGCGCTCTGATTAACTGCAATGCAAGAGCCGTGAAAAACATAGTCCTCACAATGAGAGCACGCTGGCCATCACTTCTTGACGCACAGACTGCTCATTCGGATCATTACTGCTTACGCTTATATTTTCCAGCTTTTCTAATATCACTACTCGAGCAAAGAACATTCTGCTCTACTTTACGCTTTTTTTCTTAATTATGGTGACCGTCCACGTCTAAGTCAAAAGGCGGACCCACTGGATCGATACATGCACTTATTACTAAGCGGTTGTCCAGTAAATTTTAGTGCAAGTTGTCCACAGAGCACTGAGACGATTGTTCTATTGCCTGTAATTCTATGGTCTTGAAAGTTACAATGCTTTAACGAAGCTATAATGTAGATCGACAGCCTCACTCAACCACTTCAGCAACAAGCACCAACAGTACCCGACGTATGGAGACACGCACCGCGCAGCACAACCGCGCCCTATGTACTTAGGATATACTTGGTAGAAGCGGGCAGTCTAGTTGTGTTGTGTATGCACACAGTGGTAAATATATAAATATAGTGTGTCAAATATTTTAGATGCTTCTTTGGAACTTTCTCAATAAATATTTATGATAAAGAAAAGTGCAATAATAAATTGTCCAGGCTATTCTGTGTTAATTAACTAAATTCCTTCCGGACAAAATAATGAGGGACTGAAATTATACGTGATAATTTTCGAATGTAGAGGATGAGAGATGGCTAGGTGTTTTTTTTTTTTGTGGATCATAGAAGTAAGATGAAGCCCTTGGTACGGCTAGTAACAGATATTCGCTATAGTTTTTAATGGGGCTAAAGTTAGTACACCACGGTAGAGTATACGCTTACATGTTTTCAGAAAAAGCCGGCGAATTCTGGAGATAACAATGCTGTAATAGAAACATCACTTGATTAATACGAGAAGTATTGTTAGCTCTCACCATAAATTCAACTTCGCCGCAACGATGTAGAAAACTTGACGCAGAGTGTACCCCACGTCCAGAGGTCTTGCGGGGTTGATTGGATTATAGAGCGGTTGCTGTAGAAACATGGGACACCATTATTTGCGGCATCAAATTTGTTATTTTTAGGAAACGTAATTGGGAATGTTCAACATATATCTTTACTAAACTAAAACAGGGTTACCTGATGCTGCATTTTCGCTGTACAACACGATTGGATCCCTTAGGCTTTTTTCGCACTTTCGGAATTCACCTTTACGTATTGCATTTGATGTTCATTTTTTCATTTCGGTATTAGTCTTGCGTAGAAGCTGTTAAAAGTCAAGCTCCATCTTTTCTTATTAAGCGCTTGGAAGTCTTGAGTCCTGTTGAAATGGTTTTTCGCTGAGCTTGGGATCCCGAGACACATAATTGGGAGGTCACCAAGTGAGAAGTTGAGTGACTGATCAACTTTAGCGTTGACGTGCAGCCGCAGCTAGAGAACCCTATTTTGGAATTTTGAATTCTTGTTATTTTACAATTTTTATCTATGAACATGGATTTTCGGTCGTCATTCTTTAATTTTATGCTTTTAAATAATCGAAGTTTAAAATTCATCATATTTTCAATTAAAAACATATTTCATCGACATATTACATGGATGACGATAGTAAAACTCGTCAAGCTAAACCCAGTTCAAATGTCATGTTAATTCGTGAAAGATGGAGTCAGAATTTTGCAAACATTTAGATTTATGAAGCATTTTGTTCTTAAGTCAAGTGTAGCTTGTAAATAGTTTTAGCAGGCTTTCTAATACCGCTATGAGTCTTATTTTCTTTATGCAGGGCTCGTTTATATCTTGTATGCACTACTGTTTTGAGCTTTGAGCTTCACATAATTAGGAACTGACTGGAAATAGTAGATCTTGCCTTGAATCTTGCATCGAAAATGGAGTTTTCAGTCAGCTCAACAATCGTGTTTCTTCTAACACCTACAACACGATTCAGAGTGTTATAGCCAAAGTTCCTGTTTACATTTCCGGACAAGTCGCATCGAGTGGGCTTGGCTTAGATGGACTCCGATGAGCCAACTGAACGAGCCCCATCCATAGCGTGCCAATTTATTACGTCTAGCATTCTGTTACGAAAAATGCACGCAGCAACAGTTCTAGCATAGTTATACTGTTAAAAATGAGTCTCTGGAAACTTACTGGAAGGAATACTACTCTAAAGCAATCCCCAGCCATGTTGGGTCGCTGGCTCGTCAGCTCTGACCTGTAAAGTAAACACATTTCCATCGTTACACAGAAATTAGGTAGATGACCTCCTTTTTATAGTCTTATCCGATTTTTAGACAATGAGTTTCTGATATTTCGCTATTCGGTGGTTTTAACTCTTGATTAACAAAATTTGGTTCCTTGTGTCCTGCAGACAGGCTGTGTTTAAATGGTCGTAAAACTCGGGCTCCAACCTAACTTAAAAGCAATAAAAATTCTCAAAATATAATCATGAATGTTCATGGGAGTCATACATTCAAACAAATACGTTCAAATGTGCATCAATATATGTCGTCCAAATTTTTAAATACTGAAAATTGGTTGTAATTATATCTTTTTGGTGTAATTCATTTAATAATGTATACCCGGCGTTAACCATAATAGT
>LQNS02276929.1:5842611-5882633 GCA_001587735.2 Parhyale hawaiensis | reverse complement strand
TATAATACTTTAAACTAAAAAAATTGCGATCATGAAATATGGGCTGTTGAAGTTAAATTTGAAGATTAAACGCTTTCGAAGCAGCGACGAGGTTCTGTTGGTCATTTCCCATTTGCAGGTTGTCGCTCTGGTGCGTTATCAGGTGCTTCGCGTTAACATATCTCCACAAATAATCTCCAAACTCAATATATAAAGTACATCTACAGCAGTTTTGCAATTCCCATGAAAAAACTGAACATAGCCTATAGGTGCAATGGCATTTTTGGAGGAATAATTCATCTACTATAATTCGTCTACTACAGATTATCCCAGTTCGTGAAATGTCCATAACCTTTCAGAGACGATATAATCACCAGTTCAGCTGACTATCAGAAAATTCTAGGAGAGTTATAATGGGACTCTTTTAGTTGCATTATGAAAAATAAATAAGATGATCACTTCAACTGTTCTATGGTGTCTTTTGTGTCTCAAAGAGAAGCAAATATTACCATTATACTACTTCTTGAAGTCCTGGGGCGAGTAAAATAAGTGTCTCTCTAGATTTAAAAATCTGAGATATCGGAGGATATCCGGTCGTTCTCTACACATAATGGCCAAATATTTCAATGTGGCATATCTGCATGAAGTTATTGCTTATCAGTCGCTGTACCGTCAGGTACCGTCCCTGCAGGGCCGTTGGAGCGTCGGTGTGGTACTCGTACAGGGGATGAGGCGGTGGTCCGGCATAGTACCCGAGCCTTTGGTAGGACGAAAAGTCTCCTGATGCCAGCTGCTCTCCGACGCGAACGTCCAGCTTCGTAAATACTGTCGAATATCTACTGTTGCTCTGGGCCACCAACGTCACGTTCTGTACTTCCATTGTTCCGCCCAAATCAAATACGATGAATGGTTTGTTCGCGTCTTTGCTTGCATAGCACTGGAGCATTGACGTATCGTACAGTCCGTCTATAAGATTAACCGGTTTTTTGTCAGGGTTGTTCCCGGCGACAGCAGTATTAGCTGCAACAGAGATGCCAGACTGTCCCGTGAGCAAGTTCTTAGATCTCTTCGTGTAGCAGCGAACCAGGGGCTGTCCTTTGGGGTCTTGGTTGAACGGGCTTGTGAACATGCTGAGGAATGTGTAGACATTGTTGGTGCCCAAGCAGTATGTGCTGCACCAAGTCAGTTGACCACAATGAGCCGCTGCGAAGATGTCATTTCTGCAGTGCTGCACTTCTTTGGTGGGAGCTGCGGAAGAGAGCCAACTTTGATGTACCTCGGTGATGGTCCACATCTGCCCACATGTTGCTATCTTCACCGGAATCAGCAATAGGCAGACCGCGACCCATAGGAGGGGCACGACTTGCTGTCGGATCGTCATCTGCAAAAATTTCATCTTGGAACAACAGTCAATTCCGGTACCATGAAATAAAAAAACTAGGTACTTTTAGTATCCGACTAAAGGACCCGTGATCATTTGGGTTGTGATCACGGTCGTATTTGCTTTCGCATTAAAGCAGGTGTTATTTAGCTGGTCATAGACCACTCACTATTCGGCCGTCCTCTCCTGCCCGTCAAGGAGCTGTCCATACGGCTCACTATCAACAGATTCTTTGCTTCTCAAACGGATATTCAACACCCAGGCTGTAAGCAAAGTCAATTTATATGTTACGTTATACTTCAGTTATATTTCCAGCGAACCCGCTCTTGCAGGCGAGATCAGGTTTAAATTCCGTATCACAGATACAGTCAGTCTACTGCCGCCTAGATATCTAAGCTAATCAAATCTTCATCCCTCGAATTTCTTCCCATCTAAAAGCGAAGAAGCTGTGTCAAACAGGACACAAGAAAATAGACGTGACTAAAGTAAATGAATAAAATTCACAGACTGCTACTATAATACTGGACGGCATATGACCCGTTGGGTCGTCATTGCGATCGTCTTCGCTTTCGCAAAAAAAACACGTGTTATTTAGCTGGGCATAGACCACCCGCTATTGGGCCGTCCCTTTCTGCCCGTCAAGGAGCGGCCCGTTCGGTTCACTATCAACAGATTCTTTGCTTCTCTAACGAATATTCAGCCCTCAGTCTATAAGCAAATTCAATTTATACCAGCGGGACCCGTGGAAATTCCACGGTCGGTTAGGCAATGTCTTCAGTTTTATACTGAACCAATCCTAACCTACGCTATCATAACTCACTTTAGTTCGACCTAGTGCAGCTCCTTAACCTAATCTACCGATAAATCTGTTCCGTAATCCTATCGAATTATGTCAAACCTCAAGTGCGCTGCACACGAGAGTCGAAACATGGCAACAGTGCTCCCTATCCTTTCCCTTGCGCTGTTGTGTATGCAGCTTCGACTTATCTAATATAATTATCTTCAAAAAACCTGCTATTCCGCGGCAGCTATTCCTCTGCAACGAGGGCCACGTGCTCACATTAGACTCTGTCTTTGAATTATTATTGAGTTTCAATTCACAACAGTACATACATTTTGCCATCGATGTATCTTAATTGATTCAACCGTTATCATGCGCTTCGGTGTTCCAACTCGTAGCAAGTCCATCCTGAATAGTGTGGGCCCACTATCGTAATAATTGCTCAGCCACTTAACTTTTTACTTTGGCCGTTACGCTGCCGTGACTACAACTAATAGCGCTTAAAAGTCACGCTAAAACTATGCGTCATTGCAGCTTTGAACTAACTCAAAAGTAGGGTCATACATTTTCCCAAAGCTTGGCCATTGCTGCATGTTTACGGACAAACTGCCAGAAACGACTCAAACCTTAGATATTATTTTTAGTAGCATGGTAATGTCCAGTCAGATACAGATTAGCGTGGCAATGCAACTTTTACGCAGGCGCGCCCGCGCCCTGAATCATGCTGTACATGCACAACATATTAAAAACTAGACACTATCACTGGTGGATTCCGCAAATATTTTACCAGCAAAATTTTTGCCCCGTATATCATGGTCGATATATAAAGACAGCATAGGCTAAGCAAATATAGCAATCTTGCTTTTAGGATGTACTTTTCTCATTGCTAATGTTCTATATTTACACGAAATTGTTATCCTTTGTTTCTCATCGTCTGAAGATAACATTATTTAGACTTTTATATATTTAACGTTTCCATTTTCAATCGGTGTATTTGATGATTTCATTTCTACTGCGAGACCCGTGGCTGCTTCACAGTTGAAGTGCATAGTACAGCACTCAGCCCATTAAGAAGAAAAAACTGATTCGTGTCGCAGAAAGTACTTTTTCTGAACATCGTACTCGCACTTGAAAAATATAGTTTAGAATGAAGCAGTTGAGAACAGCTTCGTTTGAACCATAATATGGCTACGATCGGATTTCCCCATATTTGGATCGTTATGCAACCCGAGCAACGTGATTATTACAATAAATGAAATTTGGTATCATGGTAGGTATGATACGCGCAAAATGAACTTCTTGTCTTCGCATCGAAACTGACTGACATTTTTTTCAAGTGCGAGCTGCCGAATGACAATCTGCCGAATTTACATGTCGTGACCCGAAAGAAAAGACTTATAAAAACGGACTCAAGAAGCTGCAAATATCTTTACTTGGATTTTAAGAAGTGTTTCAAGAAAGAAGTGCCTTCAGAAAAAAGGATAAAGGACCTTTCGCCCTCTTCTGCAATCAAGCCTATTTTTTTAGAGAGGACACGAAATAAATAAATACACGAAGCGTTTCATTACATAAGGAAACTGGGCTCCAAGTCTCTTTGTAGTATCTTATTTTAAAGGGAGGAAAAAGCATTTGTAGTTAGGTAGCATCGCCTGGTACAGATAGATGCAAGATTGAAATGTTTTCTTAGTTCATTCAACTTGAGAGTCGGTTGGCTTGAATGTTCTAGTAGCGGATAAAATCCCAGATTCTTTCAAATTTTCGTACGAGCTTGAGGTTGTGAAATGGCCCGGAGCCGTACTGTGCAATTACATGCTCAAACTGCAAGCGGATGTTCATCTCGAATGTGATCCCGATAAAGAGTGACAGCCGGTAAAAAATATCCTGGTGGAAACATCCGCTCAGAAGTTGAGCATGTATTCTATGGCGTAGTCCTGGCGTTAAGCGAGCCGCAATCTCGCCGTAAAAATTGCCGTCCAATGTCCAATGAAAAAGAGAGAGAAACAGACATCTGTCTCCACTATACTGTGCGTATCTGCTGACAGTGAATTTAGTCGATATTCTTTGAAAATGCTTCAAGGAGTAAACAGAATTTCCTAATAAATCGACCCAACGTACGCAATAATAATTAACCGATAAGATTGAGCATCTTAAACATGCTTGCTTGTTCGCGCTTAGCCTTGTTCGGTTACAAAATTGGCGAAGGTAATGCCAGCTTGCAGCACACTTTCAGCTGCAAGTCACGCGCATGCACACTGGTTTTCGCTATAGATATACGCGGGCCAGAAATGAGTGCTCAGCTGCAATTGACCAAAGACTGTCAGAGCTGTGGCGTCAGATACGGAAGGTCTCTGGACCGTCCCATGCATTTCTGGTTGGTAGAGTCATAACTACCGCTGCAGAGTCTGCATGCCGGAAAGATGGCTTAGTAAGCCAAGTCTCAAAAGGATCTACCTGTCTGGAAGAAAAGGTTCGATTTTCCGTACTAGCGTGAGTGAAGCTGGCAACCGAACAATCTAGAACTGCGTCCTAACAAGAGATGGAAACAATTAGATACTGACAGTAGTACTCTTGACAGCACCAATTTACACAGATTTTTAACGGGCGAGTTCCAGTGGGTACTCCCCCACACGTGACACAATTAGCGCTCATCATATTGCTATTTTAAAGTATAAATCTGAGCAGCTAGCATACATCCATCAACTGAACGTCGTGGCGCTATGTTAGCTGCAGTAGTTCAGACTAAGGTTAAAGATGGTACGGTCAGGCTATGGAGAAGGCCACTGAATTTAGCACTTCTTTCGCGGAAGTAGGCAATGCGGAGTTTGAAGAAACTACTTATGAGCTGCTACCCTTAGTTTCTGACGACCAGATTGAACTCGAGTCCTCTGAAATCGCTCTCTAGATGCAATACAAGTGTATCAGCCTTCTGGTTGGAAAACGAGCATTATTGGCGACCATAACTACACAGTAAGTAATGTCAGTTTACTCAGAGACATTTTATTCTCCCTGATGTTCATGATAATATATTACGTTGAAGATGCATATTCTCTTATAGGTCCGCGCCTTCTGCGCACGTACTGAATACTTCAGTTGTAACTGATCCATTTCCAGAATCCTGGAAGCAACCTATGATAAAACCCATTCTTGGGACCGCGTTGTGGAGATTTCGATCACTTTTTTTTAGCAGCGGAGCACTTTAATCCTATTAAGATAATCACATTGATTTTTTCCCCTAGTTTGCGAGTATCATCAGCCTCTGTAACGCAGCCGCAAGCTAATGAATATCATTTTTCTCAAATGAGATATCTATGTGGTTGTGCGACTTGCGTCATGTGTATAGAGAACTAGAACGCCTCGGTGGCGTAAGACTATCGCCCGCGGGGGAGCAAATTTCATCGCCGACTTTTTTATTGGCAGCTAATCCTGGTTTTCTGGCGTGGGTCACATCGAAAGCAGCCCACCAGCCTTCCTGCAAATAATCATGAAGATAGCTCAACTTTTTCTACCTGTTTTTGGTTAATGGGCAAATTTTGTGCCGTCATTTTTTATGTCCAGCTAATCCTATTTTCAGTTCATTTTTTGCATGGCTGACATTGAGGACAGCCCACCAGATTCCCTGCCAAAAAACCATGAAGATAGCTCAACTCCTTCTACCTTTTTTTGGGTGCAGAGCAAATTTTATTGCCGTCATTTTTTTATGGCCAGCTATTCCCAGTTTTTTTTGGCATGGGTCCCAGCGATGGCAACCCACCACACTCCCTGTAAAAAAATTGTGAACATTGCTCAACTCCTTCGACCACTTATTGGGTGGACAGACATATATATATATATACAAATCTACATACCTAAATCTTCGACGAAAACATTATCACCTCTCTCACTTTGTTCGCGATTGATAATGTGGGTACGTCAGTTTTTAAAGAGAATATACATATATGTATATATTCCGGTTCTAGATGGCGCACATATTGAAGAATTAGATCAGAAGCAAATAATATAGTTGAAATTTTATTACCCACGATGCGTTTCGCTGTAACCTCAGCTCATCAGGTGGGAGGATCGAAGATGATAAATAATTTGTTGACATCTTGAAAATTTTAGCTTTTATCACATAAAGATGGTATATATGATACCGGTTTGAGGAAATCTATAAATGACTTTTCCTGTAATACAAATGTCTGTCGTTTTTTAAACTAAGTCCATCCTGTTCACTTCAGCAACTGCACTAAGTACAGACACACAAAGGTGCCGAAAGCGACAGTTTACAACCTGTACGGGTTTCAGTAGGTGGCACATCTGCATGGTAGACTCCATAATAGTTACGAATCCTACAGCTGGCGTAAACACAACAAACTTTAGTCCAAAATTCGACTTGGAAGTGCAACAGAAATATTATATTATTTGCTTCTGATCTAATTCTTCAATATATACAGTTAATCTATGATTCAGTGGTTCCCATTGGGGGTGCATATGAACCTACGGACCCCCTGCTGGTTCAGACACGGACCCCATACTGGTTTATAATGTTTGAAGCTTCTCTGGCAATATTACATAATTTTTATCCCATAGATGATAAAAATTACAAAATATTTCAAGGTCATATGAGAAGAAATAAATGTTTAAAGAGCTTAGAATACTCTTTTACATCATTTTATTGAAATTGAAGAATTTTAACTTTGGCATAGTTTTGCTCCATCTCAAAACTTACATTTTTTTTTTCAAAAAACGGCGAGAACAGCATATGATAGCCATCATTCAACGCAAATAGTCATTTAGGGCGAAAATTGTTGTTTCAACATAATTATCGACTAAGGTGAGAATAACACGTGAGCATTTTTATAAACGCGTTGAATAATTTTCTCATGCAAGCGAACAATGGAACCAACTCTTGCTACGAAATCACCCCCCACACCATTACACTCTCACTTCTATTTTCGCTGTCTTCTTTACACACTGAGGAGATCAGCTCTCACCGTTTCGACGCAAGCCGTACCGGTAGCTCTTGTGCAGTGCACATCAGAAATGGCTGCTATGCAATTGCTATGAGACTTTCTGGTAGCTTCAACATTCGGAGTGCGAGGCTGTTCAATAAAATGCCTCGCCATATTACCATAGAAATAGTAAGTGTTAAGTTAAAAAAAAAAATATTGAAGACGTACTTACTAAAAGCGCCAGGTAAACCAGCTGTAAGCGGTGACGAGCAATGCGGGGATAACTCTCTATAATAGCCCTCCCGCTAGTCACGAAATTCAGTATCACCTCTGCACAAAATAAGCGGCGTGCATTACATAACCTGAATTTCGTCCGAAGAATTTTCTGGGAGTTCAAGGTAAGATAGGCAGAATGAAAATAAATTATAACACTAAATTATAAGTCATTCTGGTGTCTTCAAAATTAAATGATTATTGTTCGTCGTTAGTGGATGAATTTGTATGATTCATTGACAAACAACTTCTTGCCACACGAAGAACCGTTTGTTTCTTATTGACGAACCTTGTTTTATCTAGAAAATATTTTAGGATTTATGAGACATTTTGAACGGGCAGCCGAGTTGAGCGCTCGTTAATTATTATCAGTTGTATCGCGGCAACAGAAAGTAAACTTCAGAAAATTTCAACCAAGGCACTAGAAACCCAAATTACTACACAAAAATAAAGAAAAAGTATTGCAAATAGACGTTACACAATGCCCCTATCCATAACTAAGTATGACCAAACAGTGACCCGCGCTACCAATAACCGATAACATAAAAAAAATTTTAACAAAAGCACGATTTTTTCAGTTGTCATCGAGGTTGGATTTTAAAAAAATAAGCATAGTTCCATCTATTCTTTGCGATCTTCTACTAAATCTGTGCATCGTGGAGCTTATAAGAAAACAATCTGCACCCGTCGGAAGAAAGTCAAATATAGTTAATGTAATATCTATGCCACCGCCAAGATATCTTTCAAGCTTAAATTTCATTTATTAAACGAAGCAACGGTCCGTGCGTCGTTGGGCAAATTGACTTCTACTTCCTAACGCTTCATGTCGGGTTAGAGAGACCAACCAGCCGAGCAACGAACTCACCACAAAACAAGCAAAAACGGTGTGTTTTTAAAAATTGTGTGTCAATCGAAAATATGATTGAACTAGAGCACTCTGAGAGCTCATACCTCAACGAAAAATTCAAATTAGCGCTTAAACAACGATTTTCTTTGTATAAGTCCAAAATCTAATCATTTGTGCCTTTTGATAGTATTAACACCAGCAATGTTCTTGAAGATCCGCTGCTCGAAAAAATTACCGTTCTTTGAGTCACACTAACCACTTCTCTTACTTTATTCCATGTCGTCAGAAGGTTCCCTGGAGTACTGCTGTCGCTGCCGTGTCGAGCTACGCACTGCGAAACAAGTTTGACCCCAGAAATGATATTGTGGCTAATTTGCAAGTACATTGTCTCATTAATGTGACTGACTTCTCGTTGATGGCACTTCTGTGTTGATGGAAACGATACGGGCAGGAAATTGTTGTACATTTGCTCACTAGAAAGAATGAATATACGCCAAAAGTTGTGGCGCAATTATGACGTAAAAAAATCTTGACAGTTTATTTCAAAAAAGCCAAATTTTGAGCTGTTAATGAAGGAAGGAACATCGAAAATGAAGTGCCTTAGCTGCTTCGAAATGCCCAGAAAATACTATCTGCTCAGAAAAGACAAAACTTGTACGTTGTCAAACTTGGAACTAATGAGAGGCATATTGATTGCGAACTCCCGCTGCTGCTGCTGCCTGAATTACCTCAGTTAAATTTAAACGTTGCGGGCTACGAAGCAACAACTGTCCTAAAGTATGAAGATTTTGCCGAGATTAATGCAGTTGTCGACAAGCCACTTGCTGCTGGTTTATTATTATTATTATTTTTAAGTTGTATTTTCTTCAGTTCTATGTAGCGATAAAAAAAAAATCTGAAGTTTGTTTTGGATTGTCGCGTGCTATTTTCAAGTAATAGCGACTGTTCCTTGTATTCCACTTCTACATTCCTGCTCCACACCAACTTGGATCATATTCAGACGTGCCATATAATTTTTTCCTTACGAGAATGTTAAGTACAAACATATAGTAAGACATGATATGCTAGCGAAGTTTCAGCTGAAAAGTAACAATGACTTTTAAACAAATTTCGATTACAAACTACTGGTGACGACTGACATACATAGCTCAATGAATGCTGAAAAGTATATCGCGACCATATATATCTAATATTTGCATGCACATTTTATCGAGCGCAGAACTTTTCAAGAGATTCCCCTAATAAACTAGCACAGTTGATGAATAAATTGCGCTACTTTGTTTATTTCACTGGCAAATGAGGAATCATTGATGTAAAATACGGCATCATCTGCGAGCAATATTGCATTAAAATTACTAAATCATATTTACTAAACCTCCTTGCAATAGGACAGTTACCGGTATGTGCCAGCGCTTGGGCGTTGCGCTTCCAAGTTTTATTGACCGTTTTTGACCAGTTAAATCTTATTTTATTTTCAATATATCCTTAAACAACTTGAAGGTATCTAACGATCGTTCACGGCCAAAATTCGAGGCATGCAGGAGTACGATTACCACAAACGACTCAGTTGCCTCCACTTGTATTCAATACAGCGCAGATTCGAACGATTTACAGTCATATATGTTTGGAAAATTCTGGAACGTATCACTGTGAATGTGAATGAGCGGATTGTCGCCAGACACTCGGAAAGAACTGGAAGGATCTGTGATATCCGTATCCCAAGCAGAGATGGTGGAAAAGCTGTGGCCACAAAATATTCTAATAGCTTCGCTGTACGAGGAGCAAGATTGTATCACAAAAAGCCTCGGCATATTCGAAACGCCACTGATATCGAAACTGTAGAGTTCAAAAATTTGCTGGATTCACATTTAAGAAGAATACCAGATAGACCAGCGGTCAGTGGTTACGTGCACTGTGGAGATAATTCGCTGCTGGCTCTCTCTTTCGTTGCAAACTGCGGCACCACAGAAGACACCCAGCAGAGTAACTCCACACACGTGAGGTGATGTGAGCAACGTCACCTGGACTCCTTCCGAAGACTCTCAAGGTAATGTAACTTACTAGAGAGGTCGATTTCTGCAGTGAAAACAATGAAAAATAACACTAGGAGCAGAATGACTAATAAAAGACTGAGTTCACTTACTTCAATCTATTAAAAAAGAAAGACTCAAGAAATTGGTCCAAAATCCATCTTTCGACTTTGTGATAAAGTAACAGATTCTTTACAACTATAAAGAGAGTACCTAGAGGTTTCCTTTGCAAATAGCCAAATACAATTTTTAGTCAACACAATGCCTTAAATTTTTTTACATTCCTTCAAATATTTTGATGATGTTTACCCAGGGCACTTTCTCACGGCACGTGCCTTACTATCGTCAGCAGCTACCTGCTGTGTTCTACTTGCACTACCGCAAGATATTGATGAGTATTGTAATGGATAGAATGCAGTCTCCAGTATTTAGGAAAACATATTAACAGGCGTTACATCGCAGAGTTTCTTCTTTATTGATATCAAAACCAGTCATTTGAACGATAAACATTGTTCGGCTTACATACCATTGTTATCCAATTCTTCAGTTATTTGAAAACGTTCCCAATATGTTGGGAATTAGGGCTTTAATTTATTCAATTAAGCACCCACCTGCTAGTAGCAAGCCCGACTGGTTACCAAATAGGTGCGACCAGGTGTAGACGTAGAGTACTGCTCCTTGAAGTGTGCAGAGAAGTAACACGGAGATACCAAGATTCGAAGAATCGACACTATGCAACTGATTGTCTACACTTTCACGCCGATTTGCTACTATCGTCTTATAAACGAGAAGACCAAAAAGTAATCATCAGCTGATTTTTTATGCGTGAGTAGCCACAACTGCACTGATACTATGGATATCACACTGTGACTAATACGTGAGAGTACAGGCCTTATTTAGCATTATGAGTAACGAAATTCGTAAATACAGTGCGTGGAATGAACCATTTTGCCTTGTAATTTTCTTTGATCTTCACGCCATTAACGACCGAGAAGAGAAATTATGCCGGTTCGTATGTATGTTGGGTCGCTACAGCCAATCTGTATGCAGAGGCGGAAATGGCCTCTTATCCACAGTTTGCTTTCGATTGAACTCTATGCGAACTCACATCGATTGCTCCTTTAGTCTGTGCTATTGATACCAAGATGTTCTACTTTGAAGCGTTAAGAGTTCTTTAGCCTATTTTATTCTTTCTTGACAAAAATACTTTACAGTGAGGTAGCACAGCGTGGTGAATTTTTAAATCAGGAGACAATGATGCCTTGCCCGGACATAGTCATCTTGTCTTGCATCCGCAGTGTTTCCTTACACTGAGAAAAATTTCGATGCACGTAGGTGGTTCAGAGAGAAGCATCAGGATGCACGTAGGTGTTTCCCGGTGTAGTTTGGCGTGTTATTGTAGCAGACAGAAAACCATATTTCTGTCAGAAAAACATATTTCCGCAAAAACAAAGTGAACAAAAGCTTGTAGTTTTGTTACACGTACGAAGCGAGACTCGATTACTTACTAACACGTAGATCGCTAGTGTAATTCAAAATTTCGTCTCTTCAGGTGCATAAATTTTTCCCGTAATTTATGCATCTTAGTGCATCATCGGCTTTGCCACAAAACCGAAACACATAAGTGCATCAACCTGACCAAGTGCATCATAAGACCATATATGCATCATCATGATGCACTTTCTGATACACTTTTCGGATTTGGGACATAAATACATGTAATTTTGATGCACTTAAGTGCATCAAATTTTCTCTCTTTGTAGGTAAGTTGACGTTGTCTCTCAATGTATTCAACTTGAGCCCACTGCCGATGCACAACTTTCGATGTCGTCAACTCAGCTTATCCGATTACGCTGTTTCGGGCTCGACTCCAGCTTCAACATAATGAAACTGTTCACTATTTTTTTTTTAATATCAGCTGCCACTGTAATTCGAGGCTTCAGCAAGTACTAATGATGAATCTTTGTCTGTACCTTCCCATTCGTAAGCCTGCGTATTAAATTGACAAAAATTATATTTTAAGACAACTAGCACTACAGTCAAGCGCTTGAAGTGTGTCACAGGCATGGCCCCGTAATCGGATTAGTTGAGATGGCTCTATGTTTATAGCGCTGGCGAAAGTTGTATGTATGCACACGGCTTTCAGTAAAAATAAAGTAAAAGATTATTTTCTTACAATTGGATTTGGAAACCCTTAGGAGCGATGCGTCAAGTGTTGACATTACACTTAACCCTATTTGCTAAGAGGAGATACAAAATTGTACCGCCCCACCGTTTTTCGTTCACTGAGCTACGCTCAGATAATATCAGTGCCCATACTTCTGTGACTTTTCCTAATTTCTCATAGGCATCAATAAAATTCCAAGATACCCACATATTATAGCCTACAATCGTGATTAATATCACTATTTTAGAAAATTCGGTGATAAAATTTCCGTGAGCGCGCGTTTCTGAATCGACGTCAGGCAGCATCGCAGCAGCAGCAACAGCTAGGCATTGTCATGAAGTAGCCCTCTATCAAGTAAGGACTAAGATAATGTGGCACACACGCCCCTCACTGATTGAATGGTGTTCATTCGTAGATTTCTTTACGAAAAAGTGCTTTTGGAATGATTACTAATAGATAGAAACAAGGCTAGAGGTGAAAAATAGAAGCCATAATACGATCAGATCGTTGAAAAAAACTTCATGATCTAAATTTACAACATACAGCTTGTAGTAAGAGCAGAAGCATCGACACTGTCGCTGCTATAGATGTAATTCGCCGTCATAAATAATACATAGCCGTAGTCCTAGCTTGGTGTATATTTGATCAGCCTAAATTCATTAATATTTTTTGGATTGCTCTTCATTGTGCGTTCTCCAAATACTTTCCATACATTCTCAATGGCATTCATGTCCGGGCTTTCAGCTGGCCAGTCCATAACGTCCAATCTTACTTCCTGTAAAAAGGACTTAACAACTTTCGCCGTGTGGCAGGGGGCGTTATCTTGCATGAAGATGGGATTCTGGCTTGAAGAACTGTTAAGAACAGGTACGACATGCATCTGCAACAGTTCCTTATACACTTTTGCGTTTATTTTTCCCTGCAATCGGACAAGAGGTCACGTACCACTTGCCGAGAACGTGCCAAACACCATAACGCTGCCTCCGCCAAACTTCACACTTGTTTTTACACAATTTTTGGACAGTCATTCACCAGCTGTTCGACGAACGAATCTCTTGCCATCCGAACCAAACAAATTAAACTCTGACTCGTCGCTAAAATACACCTTAGCCCAGTCGTCATCAGTCCATAGGACATGCTTCGATGCAAAGCTCAGGCGAGCATTCCTATTATTCTTGCTTATCGAAGGTTTGACTGCTGGGGAACGGGGGTGCAAGTCTGCTTTCTTAAGACGACGTGAAACAGTCTTCCTCGATACTTGCATTCCGTGAGATTGGCTAACTTCTCGAGAAATTGATGCAGCGGTATGAAAACGATCCTTCTTTGATAATCTGACCAGAGTATTGTCATCGGTTTTCGAGGTAATTCCCGCAGCGGTAGAATTACATTTGTTGTACTTAGCAAGTATGTCACTAACAACACTTTTAGGCCGCTTTACGTGTTCGGCTATATCCCGTATTGACATGTGGTCATCATGGCGCAACTTGTCAATTAACTCCCGGACAGGAGCAGGTGTAGGCACTCCTCTAGGCATGTTGACAGGGCAAAGGTTACAGAGAAACTGACGAGGAGCCTATTAGGAGAAATTGACGTAATGTATTTTCTGGAAATTTCTTTGATACGCGTAGAAAAATCTAGAATAATTGAAATGTCCG
Organism: Parhyale hawaiensis; assembly: GCA_001587735.2. Lineage (NCBI taxonomy): Eukaryota > Metazoa > Arthropoda > Malacostraca > Amphipoda > Hyalidae > Parhyale > Parhyale hawaiensis. The sequence goes on along the minus strand of LQNS02276929.1, from coordinate 5,868,589 downwards.
AACCATTTTGTCCACGCCAATTTTTTAAAACTAATTATTTGTTCGTTTGTATCTTTGGTTCAATTTCTCCTTTACAAGTAACATTTTGACTTAATGCAGGTATGATAGTTATGCGGATTCACCTTTTGCGAGCTTTTTTGCGATCGTAACCCTCACATCTAACGAAAGCAGGTGTACTTTGCTCGGATGTATAGAGTTTTTTAAAGAAAATATCATTCAATCGCTTACACAAGAACACCTAGACAGTTCTGATGAGTATAAGCAGGCCTAGCTAAACACCAAGTGAGTTCTTTAAGCGGATAATGTGAGTATGTGTCACGATTTAGAGGTCTCCCTTCGCATCGCCCCTGCATTCGTGTTCGTGTTTTATGGCGTTGGTTTTCACGAGGCCTGGTTGTGAATACAAGACGTCATCAAGAGAGGCCGGTAGTGACGTTACCAAGGTAGGCCATCTCTGATGTCACTGCCCGTATCACACCCCACTTTTGGCTTGGTAGTAGGCGTGGTCAAGGGTAATGTGACGTCATAGAGGGAGGCCAGTAGTGACGTTACAAAGGGGGACCAGTTGTGTTGTTCGGCTGAAGAAGACTTCGGTCACCTAACCCGGTGACTGCTGTAGTGACGTCACCAAAGGAGGCCAGCAGTAACGTCATCAATGCATTCCACTAGCGGTGTTTGGTATGAGCCCCACCCTGCAAACATACCTGGCAAGTGACTAAGTCACCAGGGCGAGAACCAGGAACAGGTCAGCTACCATGACGCTAGCAGTGGTTACCATGAATACCTACCGTGTTTGGACAGGATCGATCAGTGCAGAGCCCTGTGCAGGTCACGCACCTCCAACATATTTAGTTCTCATACTCGCTTCGCACAATATGTAACCTGCCTCTAAGCTCTTATAAAATGATTTAATTTCCCCGATAACCAAACTGGAGTAATTTGTCCCAGTTGGTCCCATGTTGCACCACGAAAATTACGGAAAGCGACAGTACAGTACGGCTGCTAACGCCATGCTCAGGTAACGGGGCAGTATAAGACCGCGGTCAATACCACCAGTACCCAGTGTGAGGAGTGGCACATACCAGTACACAGTGAACTGCTACGGAATCTGGGTGTGTTTTTACGACGCTGCATTGGTTTTTATTTCCTACGGGGAGTTGAAAATAACCAAAAGGTAAGCCGTTGATTGAAAAACATGTGGTGCGTAAAAATGAAGAAAGTAGCTTTAATTTGTAGCAGGTATGTAATGTGTTGCAATGTATAGGTACTATTAAGGTATTAGGAATTACTGAAAGCTTTGTGATGAATGGTTTTAATATATATCTATTGAAATTCTAGCCTATGCGTATTAAAATAGGAACTAACTTCATGTTCATCCTGAGATTCAGAAAAGAATTGCTTAGGGTCTACTGTACAGTATGAACGACACAGTTATCCATGTTCTAAGAAAGGTGGCATTTGGGGCGATCGATTCGACAGATGGCCACTAAACTGCCAGCAGCTGGTCGTGCTAACTTGGTAACCCATTGTCCCTGTATACGTTGTAATGAACTCTAACAGAAAGTATTTTAGGACTATAAGTGTATTAGTGGTTATTGGTAAGTAAGCGTATGTAGGTAAAAGAACAAAATATTTGATATATATAGTTAGCAAAGCTGGGTACATCTTCAAGAAGAGATCACAGCTCGGTAAGTGGGTGGGTAGGGGCCATCGATCGGCACAGCGAAGGTGCGTTACGCTAACCTCATGAGCTTCAACTTGTCAGAAAGTTTAGACACCTGATGTGGTTTCGCCACTCGCTGTACGGATCACTATTGGTTTTAACGGTGGTTAAAAACAAGCTCGTGGATTTTTTAAGTTCAGTTTGAGATTGTCGAAAAAACTTTAGTTGGCAAAGCAGGCCGCTTTACGAGTAATCGATTTAAGTATTTTGCTTAAAGCTCGATCGAAAGAGAAGAAACAAGCGCTAGCTCTTCTCTGAAGTAAGAATTTAATTCAACTCGTTCCCGGCGTGCCACTCGATGACAGCTTGCCTTGCTACTACAGTAGACTTGCGTTTAGGAGTGCTGTGATAGAAAAAAAGAATGTCTACAGAACTTATGCGAAAAAAATAAGGCCCAAGAAACTCGCAGTATCCACATGCGTTCCATGATGTAACCTAGAGTTTTACAAATGCAATATGTTATTGGTTATATCGTATACGTGCAATATCGCGGCGCCGATGGGTTGTATAATGATTTTTTTTTGTATTATTGTAATGAAATCTGCATGTACGAGCAAAATTTTATTATTTTTAACATCGCCACTCACAACATAGAATCCAACATTAATTACTTTTCACCGTCCATTTCATTAGTTATAAAATCAGCTGATTTTTTTTTTCAAATTTCTTGCATGTTTCTTTCCAATACAACATATTACAATTCATACTTTTTGCTCACAGTGTTTTTTTTTTTTCGTGATTCAAATGCACATCAGTTTACAGATTTTGTTTTTCTCAACTTCGTTGCAAGTTTCCTGCGCACAGTTTTAATGATTTCCTTTTCGTCTTCATCGATTCCCTCCTGCACCAGCCTACTGGCCATGAGTGCCGCCCGTGTGAGCAGAGCTGTGCTGTCGGTCAGTATGGCTGTTTCGTAGGTCCGGAGTCGCTTCTACTTTGCTCTTCGTTTCTCTTTGGCTTCCACAAAAGCCACAGCCTTCGAATGCTTCGTATAGAAATTCAAAGTTCTTAGGTTTTCGAAATGCTCTTTGGCGGCCTGTAGTTTTACATCAGTTCTCCCTGGCAACTGCAATAACAAACTAAGCACAGACATAATAACAACGACTGACAGGGTGAGGATAAGTTGATCTGAAGCGTCAGCATCGTTAGTTTATTCAACCCTTAATTTAACGATCGCTTAGGGTGTTTTTCCTCTCAAATTTCCAGCCAAAGTGTCCACATAGCAAGCATATATACCTCCATCGTAACGTGTTACTCTTGTAATAATGAATTTGCCTCCATGGTCAACAAAAACTCTGTTATCGGTGTTGCTGTTGTTGTTGAAACGTGTAGGTTCAATTTTCTAGGAGCCGTTTACCCATGTGATGGTTGGTGGGACCTCTTCGTATTCATCTTAGTAAAAGGGGCAATTTAGCTTGAGAGGCTTACCTTCTGTGATAGTTTTCAAGTACTTTCTAGAAATTGTCTGATCATCAATACCAAATTTCTCCAAGAAAATTTCGGGTTTTTCTAATGGGACATCTTGACATCGTTTCACACCGGAGCATTGGCTAAAGATGACGAAACTCTTACTGATTCCAGCCGTCGCTTTTTTCCATGCGGGGGCCATTTTATTTAAAATGGTTGATCTGGCGTCCAGATCCCGGTGGAATGAAGCTGCTTCATCAAAGAAAATGTTTTGCTTTCTTAAACTTTCCTTTCTTTTCGACAAGCGAAGAGAAACCTTCGCAAATTTGTAACCGTTTTAACGAAAACATGCATCACAAGGAGAAAATGGGGCTTCATGCCATTTAAAAACCTTACCCTGCAAATAAAAGTTTTTCTCATTTCTTAATTTGGAACTTAATAATTTCGTAACTTTTTTCAAAACCGTATTTTCATCTTTGTGCTTCACCGCTCTGATTGCAGAATCTTTGCTTAAAATGTCAACAAAATATACAAACTTCAATTTTTTTGGAGGGGTTGAACTTTCATTTCTTCGTAGTTCGCAGAAATAAAACCCTCTATCGTTTTTCTGCACACCGTTGAATAACAAGGAATTATTTTATGGCATCTTCAATCTCCGATTTCTCTTCTTATCTGTGTGCATTTAGACCTTTACTTTCACTTTTTGCCTGTAGCATACTTCCACAAACTGATCATCTTTCTTATCATGCCGAAAATCGTGATCCGTCATGCACCGTGCTTTCGATTTGTACCATATTTTACTTCCAACTGCATTTTCGCAGTCCAAACACGGCAGTCTTAACTCATGGCCAACGAATGCATCTGCTACCATCAGGTGGTGTCCTCCCATCTTAGAGGCTGAACAAGCCTTGGAAAGATATTCCTTAACAGAAACGCCTTTACTTTGTAAAAATTTAAGAACTGCAAACATCATTATTTTCTAGACAGTTTAGAGCTTCATTTTATTTCGCAAGAGCTGAAGATGACGAAGATAGATCATTAGGTTAATTGAAGTATGTTGCATCTTGCTGTATCGTGGATACGCCAGTGTTCTTCGAGCTCATCGGTGGCCATGAGGTGGCCTAGATCGACCCATTCTGATCGATGCCTGAGCTTTGTTTCAAGCACGTGATGAAACTCATCGTTATGGCAACGCCTAGTTTTGATTGTTATATTGATGTATTTAGCCGTTAGAAATGACAGTAGATGACTTACAAAGGTACATATAATACCTGTGAGAATGAAGATGTTATGCATGAGATACTTCTAGGCTTCTGGTGCACTTAGAAAAGTTAACCGAACAAGTGTTTGATGACGTCAGAGTCGCATTTCTGGTAGCCAATCAAAGGCCGCCAGCTGTTTTCATCCAATGGCGCATCGCGAATGGTGTGAAGTCATTTAATAACAGCTGCTGAACGGTGGGACGATACATTTCTCCTTTCTTATTAACTTCGGCTATAAAACGGCCCCATAATTGCGCACATATTTAGACTGGCTAAGGCTCGGCCAGTGGGAGTGGGCATTCATGAAGCAGTCACTTTATACTTCAACGCACTGTGCATTGAACCCGATGTCTACAGATGTTAATCATGTACCTGCGGTATGTATAAAAGGTTCACTCTAAATTAGCGCCCGTTTTTACAAAAAGACCTTTAAGCAAGGCGTTAATCGCGGGTCCAAAACAGTAGTTTTCCGCTCAGAGCAAATGATTTTACATTTGAGTCAACCCCACTGGCGTCGATTTTCTCCAATAAAACTAAAAAAAAAACAGTACAGTGCAACCCAAGCATGATAAACGGGAACAAGTTAGCGCACTGCCGAGACGGCGGCGCTTGCGCCCGGCGGACGTACGAAGCGATGACGTCATAAAAACCTAGTACGTTTATCAGTAGCTATTATGCATCGTTTCTTCGCCAATTCATTTGGGTCTCCAGAGTGTCCTACACTCATTATTGTTGCACAAAAATATGTATCAAAGCATCTACAAACTTTTTTATCTATCTCAAGGGTAAAATTTTGAAAGAACGTTGGTTAAAAGGCTTGTAAAAGAGCAGATGAATTCAACCGGAAAACGCCCGCATGTATCAGAAGCACTTTTAGAGCCAAGTTTATCGTCTTTAAAATCAAATACATCAAGTGAGTTTTATCTAGAGTAATATAGCATTCTAAAGATGGATTTATATGAGTGAAAACCGCAATGTTTTCAATTCATTTTCGTCTTTCTCCAGTGATGTGTCACCCTCTATAATTTCAAACCACTGCAACAAAAATTGGCTCAATGCGAGCGATTAAACGCCGAGATAGAAGAACTTTTGAAGAAGATTGGTAAGAGAAACATTAGAGGACAAAAAATTACATTCTTTCCGGTGAAGTAATATTAAAGCAACTGTCTATAGATAAAACGTATAAGCCATGCAATTGTTCGATAGAAGTAAAAAAACATCAACTGCCATACGCTATACAGCAGTAGGTTGGCGTCCGACTCGCGTTAATTAACTTGCAAAAAATACCTAACCGTATTACACATACCTAAACTGCCGCACGGAATGATGTTGAAACTGCTAAATGTTAAATCCATAATTTTTCCAACGATGCTGTAGTTTTTACGATTAGGAGAGGCGGCTGTGTTAACGACGCGTCCGCGACGGCACAGCTTAGGGCAACATTTTACCAAAACTCTCCCACCGGGTGCGTGCCTCATACGGAAGAACGACCTAAATAATAATAAAATTTTATCCGTCAGACAGATAAAAAAATGTTCGTACATGCTTTGATACATGATTTAGTGAGTGCAACTATAATTATTGTAGGACATGTTGGACACTCTGGAGGCCCAAATGAAATTATGGAGAAACAATGAAAAACAGCTGCGAATTACCGTACATGAACACTATGACGTCACACGCCTCATTGCCCATGATGTACTACAGCTTGGCTCCGCCCCCTGGTTTAACCTGTTAGTCTCATGATCCTTGAGTGTAACCATATACCATATTTAAAATGACTCCTCAAAATTTAGCATGGACTCTAACTGTTTTTGAACAATATTATGCAGTAAATACTGTGACTTTACATCTTCTAATACATTGTCCACGCCCATACCTTCCTTTGATTAGTTTTGTTAATGTCAAAATCCTTTTGTAAATGACTCTTAAACTTTGATATTACGTTAGCAGTCAGCTGTAAAATTTAAGTAGCAATGGCTAATGAATAAAGGAGTGAATGTCATATTGTAGCTATTGCTAGGCCCGTTCAGTATGTCTTTTGTAGGTTTAATAAGTATGTTTTTTTTCAATTTTTTGTTTTAGGAACAACCATTATTCTTGAATGAAGTAAAAATTAGGGCGAACGCGGGATTAATTGCATTATGGAGTCTTTCCATTAAGTCTTCAATCACTATGTTTTGACTTCTCGTATGCAGTTACTCTTCATTATTTCCAGGCTGAACAGGCAGCACAGCGCAGAAGTCCAGGCTGCAGTGCCGGTTTTTTCAAGTATATCGACACTTTCTTCTGGCTGGCAGTGGCTGAATCATCGATCATGGATGACCTCATGCACGCCAGAGTTCACCTGGCCTTGCTCAAGGCGTCTAAAGAGGCACGCCGATCTGTAAATGAAATGCGTATTTTAATCGACCAAGAAGAGTTGAAGCTAAAGCAAGCGCACGAACGTAATTTGTTGGAGCTTCAGCATAGACGCCGGCAAGCGGACAGCCTTGAAACTGAGCTGCAACGAAAATTCTTGGAAGAAGAGTTGAAGAAACTGAACATTGCGTCTTCATCTCAGGCTGTTCAAGCTGAGCTGGCAAATGGATTCAACGATATTGGATCGGTGGGGAGCTCAGTGGACCCTAACGCACTTACTGAAATTCCTCTCAGCTACACAAACGAGAGAAACGCTGAGCTTGGAGGCTCTGGACCATTTGGACTCGGAAATGTCATTAACGAAGAGCCGAAGTTTTCGCTGGGAAGCCAGGATGAAAGCAATGTTTGGTTTCCAACGCTTGAGTCGCAAAGAATATCACCGTACCCTGAGTCCATGGAAATAATCCCTGACTCTTCATTTGCCAGTAAATTTCGGGAGAACGTGCAGAAAACTTTCCCTTGCTTTACTGCAAAAGAGTCACAACATGATCAGAATAAATCTGATGGGAAATTGGGTTGGCGACGAATTCAGAGTACCAACTCAATGAACAACACAGCAGCAATTGTTGAAATTGAAGAACGAGCCTTGAATTCCTTGCCTCCTATGCAGAGTGACAGAAAAGACTCTTGGTGCCTCGGCTTTGGAAAGATACGTGAAAGTTCTAACACCAGAGCGATACCAGAGCTGGAAGTACAGACAGTTAGGGCAAACACCATCAGCTCATGCGTGGAATCAAAAGAGAAAGCAAGCTTCGAAGGCAGCAAGAGGCCAAGGCTGGAAGTGAATCAAGAGAATATATTTCTCGAGCCCATATCGGATGAGGAAAAAATCTGTGAGAAACCAAAACAAGAAACGACGAAAAAGTGCGAAGACACTGAGAGCCTGACCTCGGAATCCGGAATTTTATGCCCCGAATCGGTAACAGACGATGGGACGATATCTGAAGAACCAAAGCGTGAAGGAGAGGTTGTCTCAGGCTTCACGGACACGGTCGCTGATTCTGTAGTCTCAGATAAACTGAAAGACTCTACCGAAGAAGACAATCTCGATGAGCAATTGGAAGATGAAGATAAGCATTTTCATGTGAGCGACAACGATGAAGCACTTTGTGAAACCATCATACGAGAAGACTTAATCAATGACTGGGCGAAAGAAAACTGGGTGAACGAGGACTCTAAAAGCATAAATAAATCCTTACAAGAACGCGAAGAAGAAAGTAGTGACTACGAAAGTGTAAACATGTTATTTGAGGAAGATGAAGAAGAAGAGGAAGAAGAATCTGAAAGCAATTGGGACGACATGCCCCAATATGAAGATGCCAGTGCCGATTCTGATGCTTCTAGCTGCGGCTCTTGGAAGAAAATCGAAGATTCGGATATTGCGGAAACCATGGAAGAGTTTGGAGAAACCAAGAGAGACCCCAACTATGAGGGCCTTAATACTGAAGAAGACGTGGACCCCAAATGCATTGACGAAACAATGCTTCGCTGTGAGAATGTCAGTCCTGATTCTGATAATTTTAGCTCCAGTTCGTGGAAAAAGATTGAAGATGATGATTTTGATGAGCAAATGGCAGAATTCAGAGAGGACAACGGAGATCCTGAGAGCGAGAATACTGGCTTGAACGAAGGCACCGACGATGTTCAAGTTATTTGGGAAACGACGAAGGGTTCGGTGAAACCCACTACTGATGCTGACAGTGTGAAAGACACTCCCCATGTTGCTAAGCGTAAGCATTGGTTTGAAGAAGATAGCGAAGCTTCCACTAGTGAAGAAGAAGACGACGATGACTATGCATGTGAAACGATACCGCAACAAGAGACAGCCTTCACTTCTGCCGAAAATCTGGACTCTAGTTCCCAGACGGAAATCGACGCTACTCATCAAAATAAACTTATGGTACTGTTTGAAGAATGCAAAGAAATTGTTGAGAGGGAAAACACAGAATTTGAAAAGGAAATTGAAGATCTCCAAAGCATAGATACGAGATTGGAAGAAGACAGTGCAGTTCTCTACAGAGAAAACACAAAATCTGAAGAAAGATGTGAAGATGTTGATAGTGAAAACAGAAGATGTGAAGATCTAGAGAACGAGAACACCAGGATTACAAAAGAAGACGGAAATCTTGAAAGCCAGATCGTTGGTTCTGGAGAAGGTAATGGGGATCTGGGAATCATTAGTAATGGATGCGGAGAAGCCAAAGAAAGCTTCGAGAGCCTAAAAACTGGACATAGTGAAGACAATGGAGGTCTTGACAGCGCAAACAACGTATGTGAAGAAGATAATGAAGATCTCGAGGGCGCGCAAAAAATAGCTGAAAAAGATAAAGGAGATCTTGAGAGAGTCATCACCGGATCTAATGAAGGCAAAGATCCCGAAAACGCGAACACCGAATCCAAAGAAAATGAAAGAACTTCTCAAGGTATCTGGGAAGCGATGCCCCAATTAGAAAAGGCTATCGCTCATTTCAATAATGTGATCTACAGTTCTTGGATGAGGAAATCAGAACCGGTAGTTACTGAGCCAACAGCCGAGTGTGAAAAAGACACGATATATTCTCAACATGGCGATGAGAATCTTGGAGTTGAGGCAGACGATGCAACTACTAAGGACATCGAGAAAGACAGCTTCGAGTCTGATAATGTGAGCTCCAATAACACTCGGGAGACAAGCAAAGCTGTAGATGCTACAGAGAATAAAGTAAAACTTGTGGATTACAGCGAAGATTCCGAGAGTGTACACGAAGAGAATGATTGCATCTCAATGAAAAAGGTGGCCCTGATGGAGGTGCCCATTGCTCTTCCTCATAGTGAGAGCACAAATTCTTTGAAAAATAGCAACGCACCGTCTTTCAATAAGCCCAACTCCGACTCTGACAGTGAAGAGTCCGAGTGCGAAGATGAAGACGCTGGCAGCATTTCTGGGGATAATGCGCGCCTTCTAGAGAAGCCCAGAGCTGTCACTGCCAATGAGAGTTCCATATCTTTAAACACCGTCCGCGCAGCTGTTGACGACAAACCCTTGCCGAGGCATGCAGAAAGCAGTGAAGATTCTGAGACTGAAGATTCTGAGAGTGAAGTCGAAGATGGTGATTTTAGTTTCAGTGAAAAGAGGCCTCGACTGGAGAAACCCTGTGTTCATCCTGATGGTAGAACCAGTTTTCTGAAGAAACGCAGTCCTATATCCCGAAGACAATTAGATGAAAGTAGCGAAGAATCAGAGAGTGAAGATGAAGACATCGGTAATATTTTCGGGGAAAATTTGCCCCTTTTGGAGAAAGCCAATGCTCATTCTAGCAATGAACGCTCTCACGCCCTGAAGAATACACGCACTACAGATGACAGCAAGCCCACAATTGAGCTTGAAGAAAACAGTGAAAACTCTGAAAGCGAAGGTGAAGATGTCGGGAGCAATTCTGAGGAGACACTGCCTCAATTAGAGGAAGACATCGCTAATTCTGACGAGAGCTACCATCTTAAGGAAAAATTCGATGCCGCCGATACTAAAAAGCCCTCATCGCCGCTTGCGGAAAACAGTGATGATTCTGAGAGCGAAGATGAAGATAGCTTGAAGGAAAAGATGCCCCAAATGGAGAAAGCCATTGCTCATTATAATAATGTAATTTCCAGATCTTGGATGCAAAGCAAAGTTAAGAATGTTACTGAACTCATGGCAGAGTGTGAAGAACCCAGCCGAGATCGCGAGGGTGAGAATGCTGACTCCGAAGAAGAAGATAACGATACTGGCATGAACGAAATGAAGCCGCAATGTGAAGCGGTCATTGTTCCATCTAACGAAGAAAATCCCAAATCTCTTATGAGAGAGAAATATGAGGGGGTTAACAAGCTAATACATGAATTTACAGACTGTAACAACGATTCCGAAAGCGAAAACGAAGATCCTGATAGCATTTTTAGAGACGCGACTCCCCAAGTGAATGAAGTCTTGGACCAAGATGGCAATGCGCTGCTTAGTTATTTGGCGAACGATAATGCTGACAATGTCACTGAACCTGTGGCAGAGTTAGAAGAAGACAACAGAGATTCCGATGGGGAGACATTTGGATCTGCAAATGGCGGAGACGATGATGACATTGCAGATGCCTTGGCTGAATTTGCAAAACTCCTCAGTCCTAATCATCAAAGCAAACACGCATCAGTAAATATTGGAAAACCAGTCCCTACGCCGGAAGAAGAAAGTCTCTTCTTGGAATTCTTGAACGAAGAAGCTGAAGAGACCAAAACGCCTGAGGACTGGTGGAAATCCATCTTCGAAGAGGAAGATGATGCTGGTGGCAAAAAGTCTCCACGCGTGCGCGCTTCGTCTTTGGAAAGTAGCGGACAAGCAGATATCAAAGAGACCTTTTCCAAACAATATAGCCTAGAGTGCGAAACTGTGAATCTTGTAAATGACAACACTAACACGACCGAAGTCAATCAGGAAGATGTTAAGTCCTCTTCAGGAAGCCTTCCAGAGTTGGGGAGTTTGACGACTACTCAAAAGGATGACAGCGAGCATGAAGTGAGTCAAGAATCTGAGGAAGAGCAGGAGAGCGACTCCGCAGAGTTGAACACTTTACACGTGACAAGCAAACTGCAGCATGTAAAGGCTGTGTTGAATCCAATGTCAGAGACCAGGTTCGAAAACATTGAGTACAGACTGCCACATATCGCTAGCAAATATGAATCTGATGAGTTCCATGGAGGAAAGTGGATGTTGTTCTTTGCCAAGGACCGTATGGATGAGATGTGGGAGCGGATCAAGGCATTGTATGAGAACGGACAACTTCCTGGCATCACATCCATCATCACCTCAACTGGCGCGCCCAGTGAGAAAGGTATCGGTCGGGCTGAGGGGGTAATTCGCTGCCGTTGTGGGCCTCACGATAATGAAGAACTGATCCTCCACTACGGTTTTGCCCTTATCAAAATCATTCACTATTTTAGTAGATTTGGTTACATTGCCTACAAGATAGATAACCAGACAGCGGCGGAAGCTGAAGGCCAAATTGCGGAAAAACTTCAGAAGTATCGCCTGTCTGTACCAACACACGATCCACTGCGGAGGTGAGAGCCTGGCATTATCTGATTTTAGCCTAAATTTGGAGTCGTGTTTCTGTCCATACGTAGAAGTGTGCTTCATTCATATGAATGACGCTGCACTTCCAGTTATGATATAGTTTCTTTACATTTTGGCTTATATTTCGCGTCTGTTTGAAGTCACAGTCGCATCCCATAATCTTATAGACTAATTTTGATGGGAATAACCTATTTCATAAATAGTTATAGCCTGATAAGCCGGCGGAGGAGAACTCAGCACAGAGCAATCAGTTGGACTATCAAATCAAAGATGGCATCCGTGTTCTTATAACATTTTCAAGATTTCTAGCTTTCTTCTCCTAAACGGAAGTACTGTACAGTGATTCTGATCATTAAAGTGAAGATAATTTTTTTTCGTCGACTTGTCCATGATCTGTGAACGCTGCAGAGGTTAAATTTAGCATTTACAAGTTCTATTTACTGCACTTGAATGACGCAGCGCGTTGAAAAAAGGGATATGGTTCATTCTTCAGTCTACCGCGTTTGCTGCAGCTGCTTCTCACAAATCATTGCTCCGCACCCATTAGTTTGAGTGAACGCGTTACAGTGAGGGACATGTGAACACGGCCTAATATATTGCATTTATAGCTCTCATTGCAGTTATTGTACTTATTGTAGTTATTGCACTTATTACAGTTATTGTCCTAACGCCGGAAACTGCAGTTAATCCGGGCTCTTGAACTTATTAGTGAGACTTTTGTTATTTCTTGAAGAAAATATGAAGTAGTTCATATACGATAAGTTCTTGATACGAAGTAAATTTACTAGTACTTATATTTCTCTCCTTTCAGAGAATTAAATCCCATCCGGATGCCATCAGAGCATCATGGAACACATTGGCTGGTGGAAGGCATCTACAGCATCCTCATGGAGAGTCAAACCGAACCAATCGAGTGGCGTAAAGTTGCCAAGTGGCAAATGTACATTGAAAGAGAGCACCTGGACCAGGCGTGGACCAGAGCCTGTACTCTTTACCGCAAGGGTAAACTTCCCGGCATCTTGTGCCTTTCTACGACATCTGGAGGTGGATCTTCCAAGTTCCGAAATAGCCAATTCAAGGTTATACAGTTCTTCTGTAAAGCGGACTTCGAAGAGAACATTCTTAGGGTACGCGGTGTCGAGCTGGCAAAACAAATGCAGTACACCAATGTCAAAGGTCACATGACGTGCACCCGCCAGCCTCGTCAACATGCTCCACCAGTGGAGCTGTGCCGCGTCCCCGTACCAAAATATAGGCAGAGTAGGAGACGACCAAAACCAAGGAGAGTTGCCGAAGAAGTGATTCTGTAATCTGTTTGGTACCCCGAATGGCCATAAAACAGGGTACGCCCAAAAATATTCCACGATTTATATTCGAAAATGGTGGTAACATTTAACGTCGGAAAATCCTATAAAATTTGTAGTTTTCCTTAAATTTTTGAAGTGAATTTTCCATGCATTCCTAAAGGAAATTACCTTCAATTTTATGGCACCACTGTTCAAAGTTCATAAAAATCACGGGAATCCGGGAAACAAACAGACAAAAGAGTAAAAAAAAATCCTTATGCACCTGATAAGTGTTTCTGGAAATGTTACTTTTATCTTGTAGGCGGTGGAACAGATAGAAAATGATAAAAAATGGAGCAGCGTTAAAAAAGAAGTTAATCTCATATTCATATGTATCATCAATGGTTGGGCTAATACTCTTCATTAGACTGAAAAACGCGCCCTAATTTATTCGCATGCATTTACTTGAATGGTTCCCTCTTCCGTGGAATTTACAAGTGAGTGGGCGTTATTGAAGGTTAATATGAAGGGTTTCAAAATTGAACATCCCAAAAATAAATCATTTTAATATTTGTACTTCCAGAAAGAGTATTGTTACAATATAGAGGACTTATACAAGAAATATGTGTTGCATTTATTGTTGGATAACACCAGCGTCGAAAAGATTATCTATGTGGTAATTTACAGCATTTACACTTAATGAGATTGAAGTACTATTATGATAGTTGTGATGGTAAAATAGCTGCTAAATAGAGTTTTGTAACTGTGACTGAAACTAAATGAAATCAAATTCAACGAAGAAAAGCCGTCGAAAGCCTTTCTTCTGTAACAACGACAAGGCATTGACACAATCGTTTACTTAACAGGGAAGAACGTTGTTCTTGTGTGTATTAGTAAAGTTAAATCTTGAGGAGAATGCAAGAGAATGTCACTTTACAGAGATGAGATACAAACTTTCACAGCAAAGATGGAAGCAATCTATGTTTAGCACGTTTATTTTTCTTAACAAAGATGTGGCCATTCCCAAATGACAAAAATTTTACTGCCTTCTAGCAGTAATACCCGTAGTCTAAACAATAACTCGCGAGTATGGTGCAATTTCCAAAAATGTATCACTCTTCCGTATCCATTTTAAAAGCTCTTTTCAAATATTAGCCGCTGTCTTTTATCCACAAGTGATACTTCTCTGAAAAAGTTTCTTGCTCATTGATGAACTGGCAGCGACAGCATAATGTTTTAACTTACGGAATATTTTTTAAGGGTGCCTTATGTACCTCTGAGCGTCTCATAGCACGAAAAATATGAAGGCGCGCCATATTCTACTGTTATTTGGATTTGCTGTTTGTGTTGAGTGTTAACTGCAGACAAGTATATAACTCACAGCATGTAATCGTTTCATCGATACCATATATAGATATTTGCATGACGTTTCCAAATATTGCACATTATCAATATCGTGAAATAAAAAAAAAATTGATAATGAAAAGAAGAAAAAAAAAGCAGGAGCGAGAAGATTTGGCGTATGAACTTGGAGTTGAGGTCTGCAATAAACTCGCAGCAGCTTGGAATGCAGTGGAACCATACCGTGGTCGAGCTAGAGGAGGTATTGTCAAATCAGTATTTTCAACTTGGTGTCGCTAAAATGACGTCACAAACACTGATATCATCATAAAGCAAAAGCTGGTACGCATGATCGTGTAACATGGAATTTGCCTTTTCTTAAGCCCATCACTTGCTATGTATTAAGTTGACATGCGCGTGGACGGAAATGAAGCGATGTAATTGGTTGGTTGATATGAAATTACCTCTTTTAGCCCTTCCGTGGCCACCTTTGAGTAAGTTCACTTACATGTACGTGTTTTCCTACAGTGTTCCTTTTCTTGGTTTCAGTAAATTTCTGAAAGAAAAAAAAAATAGTCTGGTTTAATTCCCAAGTTACTCCCATAAAACACTACTGTCATTAATTTTTCGACACAGCTTTTTCACTCTCATAAAATTAGATATTTTTGTGGGAGTTTGACCTCAAAGAGGACAGAAGCTCACAATGGACGAATCACAATTACCATTACCATGCAGTAGTACAAGTATACAGCTGATTCTACACTGTAGTCTTTTGCTGACAACACAAAGACTGCGACGTGAAGTGAGAACCCGTGCACTCGGCCAATTTTAAAAGTCTACTCTCCCTGGAGCCACTCATTTATCACTTTGAAAGTAGTGGCAGCCTAGTGTGTTGAGTGTCCTATATGTTTGTATGCATTCTATGCTGAAGCAGGAAATTCAGCACTGGCCCACTTTGGCTACAGTTGTTATAAAGTGCAGAATTTTGAATGGCAGTCCGTAAAGAATTCTGTTCTTCGTGTTTTCAACTTCAACATTAAGAACCAATGAATAAAATAATCTTGTTTTTATAAGCTAAGAATTGAGTTACAATGAATATCTAATTAATTACAGGATACTACTCTTTAATGGACTGCCAGACCAAATACATTATTCTTACAACGCGAAAGTCAAAGTGGGCCACTGTTGAGTAACCAGCCTACTTTGACCCTGCAAGCGTATCAACGGCTGTGACTCGACAGTCTAGGCTACTTCATGCTGGAAATTAAGGACTGCAGCCGGGCACTCCTCCAGGGCCAGCTGGCACATAATTCATCTGCTCACTCACCCGTGCTTGTCGGCATCCAGTTCGGGGTGTCGTCAAGTTGACATTACCCCTACAGGGGTTGGTATGGAAGGATGGGCGTCTGCTTTTCTACTTACAGCATTTGCACCAGCAAATTGAGTTTAAGATAACACTTATGGTTTCATAACACTATGATAATAATTGCATATATTTTAAACTCGAATAACGATTGTCTTAGCCCTATATTACTGACTTGTTTCACGGAGCCTTTCTGTTATCGGAATACAACAGAAATGAAGCGTATAGTAAAGCAACAGTGCCTGAGTAAACTAGAGTTAAATGCTTCATTTGCGACTTAGCCACGCTCGCGACTGGCTGGAGGATCTAATCTGCTAACTACACTGGTCAGCATAATTACATTAAATTTGTGTCCCACAAGCAAAGGGAACTGAATTGTGTAGAATTTGGGCTGCTGATTCCAAATATGTTAATTGATTTCTCCAGTAAGCACAGTTTTTCTGTGAACGCATACTAAAATTTTAACAATTATAAATTTAAAAATAAAACTGATATTTGAATTAAACTTACCATTAGAATGTGGAAGAACATTATTTTCAACTGTATCTTGCAACTGGGAGATCCCTTTATAATGTCCAGCAATAATCAGCTAACATTGATGAACTCCACTTTCCTTGATACCTGGTTTCCATGGTCATGCACGTCGTGGTGAAAGGTTTCACCGGGTTCATCACTGACGGCACCAAGATTTACTTGGAAGAAGTCTAAGTCTAGGAAAGGGATTTTTGGGCTCATACTGCATCCAAGGATATGTAGGATGTAAGGAGCGCTTCTAAAATTTCAAGATCATTATGTGCTTTGTTATTTCCCTAAAAAACTGTGCGGAAACTTTTTTAAATGAAAGTGATGCAGCTTTTTCAACATCATTTAAGGTTATGTCAAATTCATGGTATCTCATTAGCTCTCTAATCAATGATCCAACAAAGATACCTAGTTTGATTTTTGCGTCACTTACTCATGGAAATTTTTCAAATATGTGAATCGTACACCAATCAAGTTAAGAGTGATGAAATATTTTGTTAACGGCACGTATAGAACCGACAGAAGATTAACACCTTGAAATATAAGTTTCCAAACGTATGTGATGCATCAATCAAAGAAGGGTATTTTAGTTGGATCACAGATTAACGAACTGATCAGTGACCGGAGTTTTGAAAAGATGTTAATTTATATTGAAAAAGCTGCATGGCTGTCCTTTCAGTAAATTTGTGCAGAGTTTTTGGGAAATCACAAAGTATATAATTATGATGAAACTGCAAAATAGCTAGTCCCATGCTAAAAGGCACTAGGATGAAATATGGACATCAAAATCTATTTCCCGCACTCTCCTCTGAAGTTCTTGGCGCCGTCCGTGAAGAACACGATGAGAGGTTTCACCAGAATGTTTTGACCGTTGAAACCCTCTATCAAGGAAAGTAGAGTTCTTCTATGTTTGCTGACCACTGTTCGACACTAGAAAGAGATCCCTCAGAATCAAAATACTGTCTAAAATCACACGGTTCTACATTCTCAAAGGTTCTTCACTTAAATATCAGTCAATTTTATAAGCTATGCTTGGTTAAATTTGAATATGTTATAACACAAAAGAATTGCTATACTTGCTAGAGAAATTCTGGAAAGATATTTGAAATCAGTAGCCGAAATTCAATAAAGGTCATTGTCTTTTGTTTCTGGGACAAAACCTCTGTCAGCCAGTGCCATTGGAACTGCTGAAGTTATGAGGGGTGCCGTAAGGCTATCCATTTTTCATCTCATATTTACCCTCGGAATGAACGTTATTTTTTCTCTTACCGTCCATTGGGACCATAGTCACTTTTCAAATACTGCTCTAGCGCTAATAAAATGGTTTTCAGCTTCCGCTTTAATTCTTAACTGACATTATACTTTCTGTCACGTTTTAGATAGTACTATTGATGTGGGTTGAGGATAAAATGGTTAAAGAACAAAGAACTGCGGAACGAATTTCAATCAGCAGAGCTGCCTCCATCTACTTGATCCACTTACCTGCTCCAGCATTAATATCTTATAGGTTGGCCGCATGGTTAATGGATTGTTCGCCAGAGAATCGTTCGATAGCGGCCCCTGTTTCCTATAGCGTGCGTACTATACAGGTTCACAAAACACTTTATTTTGCAAGTATTTTATGAGCTAGTTCATAAGTCATAGCTGCTGTACTGGCGGTATTAGGCACACTGCAAAATAAACAGCAATTCTCCAGCTTATGAAAGAATTACAAATCGATAATCATGCCTTGCGTCACACTGGTCCTACTTATGCATTAAATGGCATAAAAGGGTATCCTCGCTACCTATTCCTCACCCAGTCAACAGTGAACTGAAGCTGTTGGGAACTAAATTGTCGGTACCAACTGTGTTAAATGTATTTGAGTGCATTGAGTACCGTATCAAAATATTTCGGTATTCCCACTGGCAACTCTACTTGCGGCTCTGAAGCCAGCCGCAGGGGAAACAAATTTCCAGGAATCCGGATTTACTGTCTTTTATTCTCTTCTAGTACGGCCGAAGGAGTGCGAATAGGACTGCAAGGGTCTACTTTTGCTCATAATGTGCCTTCAATTTTTCTAACAGAGGGTGTTGATGCTCGCATAGCCAGTGTTGGCTCTAACGGATAAGGGACCGAGACTGAAGCATCATCTCCTATCTGGCAGTGCCCTTCTTTGTCCATCCACCATCTTTTATCTATTCTAATTTCATAGAAACAAGATCAAATACAGAAATATAGCGCACTCTGAGAGCGCATGCCTCCGCCAAGCAAGGCAACGGCGACGAAAATTTTAATTGGCTCTGAAACCATAATTTTCTTTGCATCAACACCAAAATATAATCACTTGTGCCTTCTGATAGTATTAACACGTTCTGCAATATTCTTAATGATCCGCTCATAAATTTTTGAGTTATAATGCTGACAAACATTATGACAAACATAAGTCAAACACACAAACGAGCAACTGATCTGCACCAAAATTTAATCACCTATGTCTTTTAACATTACTAACAACTCGCGTAAATTTCATACAGATCCATTCAGAATTTTTGGAGTTATTGTGCTAACAAGCATTAAATTAAACACAGCGACAAACGAACAACCAAACAAAAAATCACAAAAATTTTGTCATTTACTCTTCGTAAAAAACCTTTCAACTCATGTAAATTTCATGAAAATCCGTCCGTACCTTTTGAGTAGTAGCACTAAGAAAAAAAAAAAAAAAAATAGGCAGACCAGCAAACAAACAGTGGTGCGGATTTCCACCAAAAGTTAATCGACTGTTACTGCTAACATGCCTAAAAATCCCTGTATAATTCGTAAAGATCCGTGCTAAACGTCTTGAGTTACCTTGGTGACAAACAAACGGACAGAAAAATACGACAAATACATAACCTCCTTGGCGGAGGTAATAACGACTATCAGTAAAATGACGGCACTGCGACCTCTGTTATTACAATCTATATTTTGATTTTGCTTGCCCATCCATTGTTTAGTTTATTACATAGTTAGTACGACCGTGATGCTTTCATCAGATAGAGGAGAATAAGGGAGTCTTTGATGCATCCTTGAAACAACCTCTGAAGGGATCAAATGGGAGAAAGATCCAAGTTCGAATTTCAGCTGCTGCTTGCAGGTCTTAGGTACAAGATTCACTGCCTGAGTTGGAACATTTTTCAGCCTCCGTATGCATACTACGGGTCCGAGGACATTATACTTGTGGAACAATTCTTTTCTTTTGTAAAAGTTCCACAGGTTCCTTGATAGGATAGGTTTATTACACACAGACGCACTGATACAATACAAACATCGTTTCGGTACGTGAGTAAGAAACAATTATATTAGACAGGGGAAAATAAGATGATGAGGGTCTGGAATATCACTGAACAGCATTGCTTTTGTTCGAGGAACGGCCATATTATTGTTCGCATTCAGGTGCTAGAGTAGTGTTGTAATCAGCGCGCTGCGTAACACAGGGTAACCCAGAGTTACCTCGACTGTTGCCTGGCCTCCAAAAAAAAAAAAAAAAAAAAAAAANGTTGCCTGGCCTCCAAAAAAAAAAAAAAAAAAAAAAACCGGCCGCATTGAGCGATCTTCCATCAATGAGAAACGCCAGTGTTACCCGGTGTTACTCTAGCTCATTACCCTCCGAACACGGTAGGTTGCGAGTCGTGTTACCCAGTGCAGTGCCAAAGGTGCATTAGATAATAATTACCGATAATTACGTTTTGCGGCCCGTGAAATTTTTTTCTTAACTATGCACCACAAGTATTGTTATTAACTCCTAGTTTATATTCATCACAAAAAAAAAAACGATCACATTTCATCTAACTGAGTGATAACATATTTCCATTGCGCTTGCTAGTGCCGGGTTTGTTTATATCTTGAAATTTCATACCATCGGTTTATTAATTTTACGCAGAAAAATATGCGACGGGTGCCATTAAATAATTGCTAATAGATGAATTATGTGCACGGACCCTATAGGAAATTTTTCAAGGGATTATATCAGCATGAATAGGTATAGAAACAAATATATAAACAGCTGTGTTTATATTTTTTGGGACTGCGCCGAGACCCTGTCTCATTGACCTTCAATTCGAGCAACACTGAGCGGGTACCACGAGGTAACATCGCGTAACTCCAATAACTGCCAAATGCTACACAGCTCAGGCGTCCTTTTAGTTTTGGAATTTAGTCTTTCCGCAGTCGGCAGCAAATCACCTTACCATACGGAAGCAGATACTCTTGCTTTCTGCCAAACTGTCAGGTGTGTATTATGACCATGAAATCATAGTAAGTTGGAAACTGGGCACTTTGTGGACAATTATTGTAATGTGTCTCCTGCCACACAGCGAAGACGACACAGCAAACAAAATAGATGTTGTTCTTACGAAGCCTACGATGAGTTGTCAGTCTGAGTTGAATTAAATTGACGGCGTGTGCTGTGCCCCTACCCGTACTACAAACCTTAGACTTTGCTTCAATCCTTCGCTTGTGGTGTAGCTATTTCAACCTCGGCCCTAGGGTAGCAAGAACATCGGAACAGAAGACACCAAAGAGAGAGGGCAAACGACAGGAGGAAGGATCTTCACAACCGATGACAGCTGTGCCACTTTTCTGAGGTATGTCCAGCATGCAGTAATTAGTAGTGTTGATATCGGGAGTTGGCCAATGGCCAGTTGTAGATACAATTACGCTTCAAGGAACTTAAATTTTAACGCATCCTGTTCAGTCTAGCGTTAGGGATCATGCAGTACAGTACAATTGTAGTAAAGGAAGACAGTTTTAAGATAATAGGCACACGTTTGTCAAAATAGTTGGAATCTTAAAATCTCAGGAACGTATAATGCTTTAGGTTTGGTCTCAATTTGCTAAGGGTCTCAAGTATGGGCAACGTTTAGTATACTTGATTTTAGTACTTCTCGAATTTTTTTTTCTTGAGATTTTTAGCGGGTGTAACTGTTTTTGTTTAAACTTCAGACGATTTGTGTATTCTCCTTTCATTTAATTCTTTGTGTATTCTTACAGATTTTTGTGCTGATGATGGGCAATAGTTAGACCCGAAACGTTCATTTATATGCATTTTATTCAAATATGATTTTAGGATTCGCTTTGGCTCTTTTATTTATTCTGAAAAATTAGAAATATTTTATTAATTAATCACGAACCAAAATGTCTGCTGTGGAAACTTCATGAGAATTAGTTGTGCAGCTTGGTGGTCCTGATTGCAGTCTCGTTGACTGTCGAGGAGATCCTACCCTTGATTACTGCTACCTGATGGCTGCCATATGAGGTTGAAAACAGCTGAAGCTGTTTTTAGAAATCCCGATTTTTAAAATATAAAATATTTCTACTATGCCTTAACTTCTGTGGAATTAAATTAATGAAAAAATCTTCTAAAACGGCTATTTTGCAGTCAATAATTTACTGATGGAGGTTAATTATGAAACAATCACAACTATAAGAAGCACCTTTTACTTTAACAACGCTTACTTTACTAGTGTGAAATAAAACTTCAAGACTTATTCTCACGTGCTCAGATCTGATGCTGATAATAATCTTTAAATTAATGTGAAGGGTTTGAGGAAAATATTTTTAGCACGTGGAGTTACAGTATTACATCGTGAGTTATATTCAAATACTGGCATCAATGCCCGAAGATTTTTCCCCTTCGTATGTCGAGCAGATTTTATTTAACGAGCTTTTGCTTCGGTTTTTTCCATATCACTGGATAAAGTATTCTCGTGCTATTACAAAAATTACGGCTTTTTTACTTACGTTGAAGAAAGACTATGTGAGCATAAATTAAATCTGTGATTTAACTGCTTTTTCGAAACCAGACTAAACTAGGGCACTTTGAGAGCGCATGCCGCCGCCAAGTAAGGCAATGGTAACGAAAAAATCAAACTGGCTTTGAAACCATGATTTATTTTGCATCAACTCCTATATCTAATAATTTGTGCCTTCTAATAGTATTACCAGTTTCTGCAATTTTTTGAAAACCATTACATAACTGTTTGAGTTATGCTGCTAACAAACATAGACAAATATTATTCAAACATAGAAACGAATCAGCCGATCTGCACCAAAATTTAACAATTTTTGCCTTTCAACATTATTAAGAACTCCTGTAAATTTCATAAAGATCTATTCCAAACTTTTGAGTTATTGCGTAACAAATATTATGACACACACAACTCAAACATAGAAACGAATCTACCGATCTGCACCAAAATTTAATCATTCATGTCTTTTATCATTACTAACAATTCCTGTACGTTTCATGAAGATTTTTGAGTTTATGCGCTAACAAACATAAAATCAAATACGGCAACAAACATACCAACGAACAAACAGATCATCACAAATATTTTGTCATTTACTCAATATAATATACCCAACAACTCATGTAAATTTCATAAGAATCTATCCATAACTTTTTGAGTTACGTCATTGAGAAAAATGAGGCAGACAAACAACCAAACGGATGGACCGATCTTCACTAAAAGTGAATTATCTCTTCCTCCCAACATACCTAACAATCCCAGTAAATTTCGTCAAAATCCGTCTATAACTTTTTGAGTTATCTTGGTGACAGACAGATCTCTTTGGTGGAGGTAATAATAGCCCACGTAGCAGTATAACATTCAGTTAAAACTGGTAAAATATTGGACGTTTTAGTGAATGTTTGGCCAAGATTTCATCAATATGGGTCATGATACTGGTTCTCAAGCAACACCATCTAATATTGGATCAACATTAGATCACACTTGAGGAAAACTTTGAGATACAGCAAAGCATATTACACTGATGCTGCAATAATCATCGGCAGTGTGAGTCTGAGACCGTGGACCAAGATTGGACCGACTTACCATACATGAACAACGAGCTAATACTGAGATGCAAGATTAGTTAAATTCAGAGTTTAGCGGAGTAGTGCTGCAAACCCAGAACACGGCTCTGCGTCATTTTTTAGGTTTAAGTTTGCTCAAGTCTTTACATATTACTTTTGCACGCTGAATTTAGAAACTTATGAGGTATTGCTCAATCAGGTCATGTTCTCATTCTATCTCAATTTTAAGAAATAAAGTACTGAAATTAAGGTGTTTTCGAAAAAAAAAATTGCTATGCACTCAGTTACAATTTTCTCTCTAAAATTAACAAATAAAGGAATTTTGAAAAGACTATGCATATCTTATACTTTCTTTAACCAAAGTTATGAAATATAAGTTGACTATAACGGCAAATATAGCCACACCGTAGGGAAAACCCAGTGTTACTAGCTATTGTAACACCTTAGCGTGGGACAGATTGAGTCCAAGTTGTTGGGACTACAAGACGGGTACACCATAAATCCCAGCTTTCTCTCTTTATGAGACAGCCATGCAGGTAAGCAGCATTATATTCAAAGTAAGATCTTCCATGGAACTAAGTTCGCACAAAGTTGTATCACTTGCACTTGTAAATCCTGAGAAAATTGTATTACGCCTCAGCGTATGCAACTAGTGCTGATGAAAAATTAGACTACATGCAATCACGGGACAACGAATGTCAAACCTTCGTTTTCCTGATACAAAAATTTACACGAATAAGTGTGGCCAAACTTAAAGCTGGTATTTTAGATGGGCCTCAGATCAGAGAACTTTTGAAAGATTCTCTGTAACTTTGACGAAAATATGGAGGACAGTGAGAGAAAGCTTGGCCTTCATTTAAATCTCTTGTAGCAAATTTGCTAGGCGACCACTGACGTAAAGAATATGAAGAACTGCCAAGCTCTAGGTGCAAGCACTTCCATTAAAATGCATTTCCTCAGTTTGTATGTAGACTATCATCCGGAAAACCCAGGTGATTTTAGCGAAGAACAAGCAGAGTGTTTTCGCCAGGATAATTCGAGTAATGGAGAAGAGGTACCAGCATGGAACAACAACAATAGGTGAAGCAGATAGGCATTAATAATTATTGTCCCTTTGGAAACTTAGCATCTGGCATCATTCTGTGGCGTAAAGAGAGTCGAGCCCCCGCCATGGCATGCCATGGCCCCCGCGCAATTTAGTGTTGACATTCGAGCAGTGATTGGCGAGTATAGCTTCAGGTTACTCTACCGTCAACTGCTACATGTTTTTGGTTGCAGGAACCAGCGTATGAGAAAATTACTACAGATAATGCATGTAATATCATATCCAAGTGGTTGCAGCCCTTATAAACTGAATGCGAGCGATAACTGCATTACCTTGATGACCTACCGACAGAGTACTGAAAATGTTTATCGCTATCAGAAGTGACGTAGCGTTGCCAGTGAAGTTCCTATGCCCAGGGGCTAGCATTTGTACCATATATGGGAACTACTTGAGCTTTTTCGGTAGCGTACACCTTCTAAAGGAGGAGGATAGGAACGGAAAATAATTATTTAGGCTAGAGCACTTATCTGTGAAGCATTCGCCTGATGAGTGAATAGCCAGCCCCAAGATAACATTACTATGCTGTCAATCTTCTATTCGCATCATTTACTGCTTCTCTGTAATTCCTAGCTCTGTAGACACGTTTTTACTAGAAGATATACAGCAGTTGATAAGAGTTATTTTGGCAGTCAATTTGTAGTTTATAAAAAAAGGAGTGCATACTGAGCTTCTGTCAGTGTAGATTCGCTCAACCCCGATGACGTTACAGTGCACTCCAACTGATTCTGACAACTTCTGTCTGTGTAGTTAGTTAAAAAAAAAAAAAGAGTCCTTGCAGCAAACCAAAGCCAGCAGCATAGTGTAACCTTATTCTATGATGCGCGACAGGCACTGAGGCTCAAACAGACATTGTCTGTGGAGGTCGGACCTAACCCACACTGTTGCCTGTACACTCGCCTGCGCTTCTCTGTAGCTGTAGAAATAAGTTTCATTGTTATTCCCTCCCCTCATCATCTTCTCACTGTTCGTCTTCTTCTTCTTCTCGACCATTTTGACAATCAGCATTTTACGGCCTCAGCATGCAAACAGCTCGATGCTGCTCGTTACAGACGCGGTCACCTAATGAAAAATCTGTTGTTGCAAGAAGGCCACAGTAGGCGCTGCCGTCGTTGGGTTGCCCTGACATCCAGTCTCCCTGTCCCGTTGGCCCGGGGCTCCGACCGTTATTCAGCCAGTACCACTTGTCGTTGCAGTGTTTCTGCGCTCCCACCCAGTACTCGTAAGATGCTGAAAAAGGGATATGACACACAGCATTAATTGCAATTATTAAACAGTTTGTGAAAGGTGCTGTCCCCGAATCGGCCCACGTTTTTGTGCACCATCGGATATAGCTGCCTTGACGTATTCGTGAAACACGCCAAAACAGATATTTCCTTTGGCCTAAGGAAAAGCGTACTAATTCAGGGACAGTACTTTTCGTAGAGCAGGGAGTTTCTATGTTTATTTTCTAATGTTCTAACTACCTGAAATGGAATGAGAGTTACTTAAGTGTGACTGTAATCAAGTGGTATCGGAGTGACATTCTTTCGCGATCATCATCGGTTGACTGTACAGTAGTTTGCTTTTAGCGTGCTAGACCAGGTCCCATCTGTGACAAAAAGCCAGCATCTTCTACACTGGGAATATGCTG
>LQNS02276929.1:5797524-5835688 GCA_001587735.2 Parhyale hawaiensis | reverse complement strand
TCTTCTGTGGTGCCGCAGTTTGCAACCAAAGAGAGAGCCAGCAGCGAATTATCTCTACAGTGCACGTAACCGCTGACCGCTGGTCTATCTGGTATTCTTCTTAAATGTGAATCCAGCAAATTATTGAACTCTACAGTTTTGATATCAGTGGCGTATTGAGCATTGAGAGAAAAAATATATGTTGATATTTGAATCTATATTCATGAAGTTACCAGCAAATTTGTTTGTGTCTTGTTTCCTACACCACTTTGGTATGTTGTCACTGGATAGTGATCGGTCCCAGAACACTTTTTTGTATGCTGTGGGTAAGTTTATGTCATACTGCACCTGCACGCAAAATCCGGAGCAATCGTCAAGTAAATGAAGCAATATTAATTAGAAGTAAGAAGGCATTGAGCACCTGGGTTAAGGAAGAAGCAGCTATTGTACGGGATTTAACAGCTTGTGAAACATAGCTGAACAGGCGTTCAAAATGGATCTAGTTGGCATATTTCAGCTGTTAAATTAAGGGGACCGCCCCACTTTTTTGCAAACTTTTTCCCTCAGTTTTGAACAAAATTTGAACCATATTTTTAAAATAAAAAATAGAATCGATTTCGCTCATGGCAATTTTTTCGTTTTCTTTCACGTTTTCTTTCTAGTGGCGATTTATGGAAAACTAGTCTATTTGTAAAAAAGCCTAAGGCTTCTACAGTTTTCTCACTAGAATGAAAACAAAGCCAGTTTTGGATACCCAAAAGGTGTGCCTACGAACTGGAAGAGGCTTTTTTGAATTGCGATTAGAGTTTTTTCACATATGTCGTTTGAAATTGACCTAATTTCACATTAGACAATTTCACATGAGGTCAATTTCAATCGACATGTGTGAAAAAACTAAAATCGAAATTCAAAAAAACCTTTTACAGTTTGCAGGCACACCTTTTGGCTATCCAAAACTGTCTTCGTTTTCATTCTAGTGTGAAAACTGTAGAAGCCTTAGGCTTTTTTGCGAATAGACTAGTTTACCATAAATCGCCACTAGAAAGAAAACGGAAAAATTGCCATGAGCGAAATCGATTCTATTTTTTATTTTAAAAATATGGTTCAAATTTCGTTCAAAACGGATGGTAAATAAAAAAGTTTTCAAAAAAGTGGGTCGGTCCCCTTAAAGCACTCCAACGATGTAACTTGCATGTGCCAAGCAATGCAGTACGTTCTGCTCTCTTATTGTTGATGTATGTACAACGAATAGTGCTAGCATTACGATAATAGATATTCTCTGTGAATGTAAATGTAGGACTTGTGACCGAGGTCGATGTTTTCTTTTATCTCTTCGGCGCTCAGCACTTTACGCGATGCACTAATGACCCCAGAAATGCGAAGCTCTGCCAAATTCCCAACTCTCCCCGAAATCCAGTAACAAACGTGTAGCTTACTACTAGTGAAGCATCAATATATGAGTTTCTGTTATCGATACAAAGCCGGCTCTTATCCGGATAGTGTTACAGAACATATGGGAATTACCCAATTGTCGAACTAACTCTACTTCCGAACAAACATAATTATTTGATAGGAGAAAATAATAATCCCATCAAATAATAACTGTTTGTTCGAAAATAAGAGTTAGTTCGGCAATTGGGTAATTCTCCTATAGTAATTACGCGGTGCTATCAACGTCCCCCTCAAGTATGACTCACTTTCCCGAGCTCAGTGCAGCTGCTGTAACTTCGTAGGTGTCAATGATGAAATTATTAAGCTCTTACATCGTAGATGCACACGATACAAATAAAAGAATCATACCTTGTAAATATGACCACATAGAGCAACACATTAATATTTGGTTGATCGTCCTCGTTAAACTGCACTTCTGTAATTTGAGCTCAAAATACACACAAAAAACTATTACACGGTACGACAAAATTTAACTTGACAACAGGGTTTTTGGGTTTTCGAGAGGCTTGGCTTCAGAAACTCGAAGATTCTGTACCGTGTTGCAGCTAATATGGATTCGATTCTAGTTTTGAACAATTAACATCTACTAAACATTCGACGGTATAACTTCACTTCACGAGCATATAAAAAAGACCTCTTTTGTTACGTGTATTTTTGATGTAGACACCGAATCTGAAGGCCGTTTTTGTCGGCCGGACCTACTTTATGAGATATAGGATTTGAAGTTCCCATTTTTTTCCTATGGGAGAAAATACCCGGCGATGACAGAGCTTATTGGAACACTTGTTAAATAGGTTTTATTTAGGTTAGGTTACGATCGGTTAGGTTAAAAAACCTATTTAATGCCATCGCCGGGTATTTTCTCCCATGGGAAAACAATGGGAACTTCAAGGTCATATGTCTCAAAGAGTAGGTTCGTCCGACAAAAAACGGACTTCAGATTCGGTTTCTACATCAGAAAATACATATAATAAAAAGTGTCTTTTTTTATATGCCCGTAAAGTAGAATTTTACCTATTCGACTTTGAACAGCAAACCGATGAGTGGCGCCTATGCCTTTTGGACCCAGCATTAAACATCTGTGTTTTGTTGGCTGCCAAAGTCTCAGACTTAAACGCTGAAATAATATACCGGTATCGAAAATGTGGCTGGACATCTGTCGAGATTCATTACATTTTGTTCTTAAGGACTATTACGGATTTTTGTTTATATTTAGCCTAAACATAAACTAAAGTCTGTACTAGTCCCTAATAACCAAATATAATGAAATACATATATATGTATATTTAATTCAGTAAAGAACTCGCTCTCATGTTATCTTTGTTGGATATTTTCGCAAAAATGACGTACAGTGGCTTTTCCCGAGGGAAATTTACAGTTGATATGAGCAGTCCTTAGGGTCATACCTACATACCACCAGTCTCGCATGCTAATTTGATGTCAATGGCAGTCTGTAACACTATATCTCCCTCTTTTTAATTATAACTACCTCATTGATGACATTCATACATAGTTGTATGTAGTTATAAAAGAAATTTTTAACTGAATTTCCCTTAGATCTTCGTGGACCAGGTCTTCATGAGATTGAAGAAAATGAATTAATGACTAGTTGACTGTATTCCTGAATTTTCGTCGTGTGTGTTGTATATGTAATATGCTATTTCGTGATCACATTCGAAAATATTACTTTGCGTTTAGAAAAGCAACAAACAAAAAGTTATAACAAAATCTGCTATCTAGTTTTGCCTACTATTATTTTATTAAATTTACTCATTATACAACATTGATGAAAAACCCCAAGCCATGCCGTCATTTTTGACGGCACGGGTACTCTAGTAAATAGATAAATAGGCATTTGGGAAATACCTCGCCTAGAATTTAGTTAGTGTGGTATAATTTTCATTTGCTGTTATGTGTAAGAAAAGGCTTACAAGACAAAGAAACCATTACCTGAGTAGGTGGTGCGTATTTTACAGGAGGTGGTCCCTATGGCGCCACTTTTCTTGCCCGTAGCGCACCTCACCGCGTCTTCGTTCCACAGGTGACACTCGCTGCCCACTCGGAGGCGGGAGTAGCAGGCCATGTAGGCCCACGCTGCCGTGGTGGCGAGGGCGAGACAGTGCATCGGTGAAGATACCGAGTACGTTTCTCTGCGGTAGATATTTTCCTTCAACTCTTCTTCGTTGGTAGTTCCAGATATCCACTTGGCGTAGTTGTTTGCAAAGCAAGCATGACAAGTGAATGCGGCAAGGAGAAGACTTTTCAAATACATCATGGTGTACTTGCTGAAGTATATGTGAAGTAATGCGGTAAGGAAGCTGGCTCCCGAAATGCTGTTATCTCAAATGATCCTTTAAATATTCTTGGTTTTACTTCATAATTTGTGTTAAAATGCCTGTATAACGTATTTAAATATGACCTCACATAAGGTGTACAGATGATGAAGCCTTCAGCTGTACATTAATTTTAAAAGACGATGGATATAAAATTGTGATATCCAATTCTTTCTTTGTATATGACTGTAATTTTGACACACCTAGCGGGTATCTATAATTCGTCCACTACAACGTGTCACGAAAATAGTGATCAAGCTGTATTTAAACTACAATAATGTAACAAACAGATTATGCTGCCAACGCAATTGGAAGTGTTCCTGGACGCGTGTACATGAAGAGAACTGACACTTTACTGTCCCCATACTCGATGCATTTCGACGAAGGGCCAATTTACTTGAAAGTTCTGCAGCAGAAGTTTTGCCAAAATTATGATAATAATGACAAAGTTTTTCCAGTGGATAAAATTGATACTCGGACAATCAATGCAAGTTCGACTAGTATTTAGGGACCATAAAACTTTGCTACTTCGGAGATTATTACCAGTTAATGTCAATGAGGATAAGGTTTATGTAGTCATGAAGACTGATGATACGCAGGGGCAGGTCTGATTCAGCTGGCAGTGTCTATAAAAACTGATGAGCTTTCTTTATAAGGGTAATCTTGATTTAATGGGAAAAAAATCCAAATATAACCATCCACAGAATGCTATGAAAATAATAATTTACTTCGACATTGAAATAATCTGGTTTCTGAGCAATAGACTTGTCAGTGAACGTACTTAAACCATATGAAACTATACACCGAGGGAGTATATAAAGAGAGTCCAGGAGTGAAAAATGTGATGCTGCAATGCGAATTTTCCCTCAAAGGTTTGGAACTGGAATTAATATACGTATTTCGAAAAAAACAATTATTGGCATTGAGACATATTTGAAACAAATTAAATTACTTACTCTACTCTGGTTTGCTCATACTTGAATAAAGAGAGTATAATTGGTTAGGTCGAGCTAGGCTGGGCAGATGTGGGCTAGACCAATGTTATCGCAACTGAAAGTAACTTTCAAACATTTTTTGTTAAATCATAATTTTTATCTGTGTAACAGTTTTGAATTTGTTGACCGACACTCCTGCAATATAGTTTCTTCCGTAACTAAGATACCGACTTGACCGACACTCCTGCAATATAGTTTTTTCCGTAACTAAGATACCATTTGCATGGTTACCCTAAATAAAACCAAGTCTGGTCAGGCATGGTGAACGGATGGGGGGGGGGAGGGGTGGCTGGGTACGTTGTAGGCGCGCGAGGCGCTTCCCGATTTTCAGTTTAACAAATCTGAACGTTACCTCTGATCCTCCAAATGGCGACACCTTGCTTTTTTATCACACAGGCGTTAGGAGAGCATCTGGGGCAGAGTGCTGGAAGGTCATATTCTGAACTTTCACCCTCAGATCTTTCCACGCACTCATTTTTTATTTCAATCTTCATATTATCTTTATTTCTACATTTGTTTATTTTCATTTTGTTTTAAAATCGCGTGTTTAAATTGATGGAGCATGGTAATTTGGCTAGGAAATTAATAGGTTCTTTAATCGTCGCTGGACGTTTGGCGACCTATAGCTAGTTAATATCGCTGGTAAAAAAATCTTACTCGTGCTGACATGGAGCCTGGGTAGGGACCAGTGTAGGGTTGTTTATTCCTTCTGGACTGCCCCGTTGAGTAACCTGATGGTCGTTCTGTGCCCGCCAGCGC
The DNA here is from genome assembly GCA_001587735.2 of Parhyale hawaiensis. NCBI lineage: Eukaryota > Metazoa > Arthropoda > Malacostraca > Amphipoda > Hyalidae > Parhyale > Parhyale hawaiensis. Next base: position 5,830,170 of record LQNS02276929.1, on the reverse strand, counting down.
CGTCGGCTCCCATTGCAGGCATTTGTACGACCGTAAAGTCTTCTGTATTTCATTCCTATTTCGGAAGTGTTGTTGAATAGGATTTAATTCGAAACGAGCCCGGATTAAACGTTTTGCCCAAACTGAAACTCAAGCCACGCGTATGTAGACATGTGTTCTCAAAAAGTGTACCTAACTGAAGTTCCGATACCAGAAACTGTTGTATTCTCAAGTTTTGGTTTTACCTACGTTGTGGCTGAAAAATTGGTTATACGCAACTGAACAGTTTCGTTTAAAGTAACTGTTGGAAAAGCATAGGCTTTACTTACCTTATAAATTGAGAGTTACTTACCTTATAAATGAAGAGTAACTTACCTTATGAATAATTGCGAGTTACTTTGTGAATTGTGAGTTGCAATCTGAATTGCGAGTAGTAGCAGTATTTAGTAGCGAATTACCTTGTGAATTGCGACGTATCTTGTCAATTGCAAGTTACCTTGTAAATTGCGAGTCACTTGCTTACCTTGTGAATCGAATTACTTGCTTACCTTGTGACTCGAGTTACTTCCTTATCTAGTGAATAGTTACTAACTTTGTGGATTACTTGCCGTGTGAGTTGCTTACGATTTTGATTACTTGCCGTGTGAGCTGCTTATCTTGGTAATTACTTACCTCATGATTTACTGACCTGGTGAATTCAGTTAATTACTTGCTGAATTCAGATTGTTACTTCAATGTTCCTGTGAGTGTCTACCTTTATGAAATTAGCGTAAGGTATGCTTGGCTAGGTATATAAGGTTTCCTTTGATTCTTGTACTTCTTGCAATGATACTTTATTTTTTTCACCCTTTCCTTTACTAATGTGTGGTTTCCTTGCAATTAGATTCCCTGTGGGAACGCCTCCTTGCATGGGCTCTACTACTCATTCAACATATTATTCATTAACTAGAGTGCCCGCGGTGTCAAGAATGACAACGAAGAATTTTTGATGACCCTTCTTCATTGACCATACTTTCGTTAATACAATTGCTAACTTAAAAGCACGTCGAGATCAGCGTTTACGGCTCCACAACTACTGAAGAGCGAAACTTTTATTTTTTTCTCTTTCTCTGACACACAGGAAAAAAATGTTTTTATGCAGGTCGTTCATCAACACTAAAAACTAGAGCACTCTGAGAGAGCATGCCTCCGCCAAGTGAGGGAACGGTAGCAAAAAATTCAACTTGGCTCTGAAACCATAATTTTCTTCGTATAAACTTCAAAATATAATAATTTGTGCCTTTTTATATTAATAACAGCTTGTTCAATTTTCTTAAAGATCCGTTCATAACTTTTTGAATTATACTGTTAGCAAACGTTAAGACAAACATGAGTCAAACATAGAAACGAACAAACCGATCTGCACCAAAATTTGATCATTTATGTCTTTTAATATTACTAACAACTCCTATGAATTCCATAAAGATCCATTCATCATTTTTTGAATTATTGTGCTAACAAGCATAAAATTAAAAACAGTGACAGACTAACGAACGAACAAACGGATCATTACCAAAGTTTAGTCATTTACTCTTTGTTATATACCTAACAACTCATGTTAATTCCATCAAAATCCATCCATAACTTTTTGAATTATGGTATCGAGAAAAATGTGCCAGACAAACAAACAAACGGATAGATATATCTTCACCAAAAGTTAATCATCTGTTCCTCCTATCATACCTAACAATCCCTGTAAATTTCATTCAAATCGGCTCATAACTTTTTGAGTTATCTTGGTGACAGACAGACAAACAAACATCCAAACAGACAAACGGACATACAAACACGACGAAAACATAACCTCCTTGGCGGAGGTAATAATAGTTTCACTTTGATACCATGGATACTACCGGATATTCATATACGGCCAATGGTTTTGGCTTAGCGAAAGCTGTTTCGTCGAAGCTTTAGACATCCTCAGTGCTTCAATTTTAACTTCAGCCATTTAAGTAGATTGAATGTTCCAATGAACACTTTTGCAGTGGTAAGCGAAGGCAGAGTACCTCTGTTGGTAGCACCAAGACTTGCATAGCCGAGGCTTCTCCATGTCAGGAGGACAGTTCAGAGTCGTTACACTCATATAAGACAGATAAGTACTCTTTCAGAATTTTCAAAATTTCGTCCTATTTTAACAGATGTAAGGTAATTCATCTGCTTTCAACTGAAAATCTGAGCTCTCCGTTAGGAATTTCAGACGCAGTCCCAGATTATTTTATACACTCATGCCTTCTTGCACTCTCCCTCATTCCTCATTGGTACCCTATATATTATATAAGGCCTGTCTGCAGTCCTGCACCCTCCAGCTTCATTTAAATTATGAGACGAGAGAGCCCTCTACACAATAAGCCACCAAAAAAGAAAGGTTTAGGATGCGAAGAGCCTCCAGAGGTACTCTGCCTTCGCTCACCACTGCAACAGTGTTCAGTGGAACATTCAATTCATTTGCAGGGGCCTGCTCCGGCAGAGAACCACTGTCGGTAGCACCGATATACCCACGGCGAAGCGATAGCGGCGCAGGGAGGGTTTTTGTGGCTCCTGCACGGAGGGTGCTAGGCCATTACCAAGATTGGAAGTACTATAAGCATACCGTAGTTCTGATGCCTGAGATTGCTGCGATCTCCATTCTCTGAGGTAGGTCTTTTATGACTAAAGCAGCTGAAGTGGGAGAGGATCGACACCTAGAGTCTCTCCCCTGGTCCTCTAGACCGCACTCCCAGCTAGCTCAGACCGCCTCTGCTAGAATGAAGTTGGTGTGTCTCATTAATTTAGGTGCGCTGAATCCAAATCTGTGCTTAGATTAGTCGTACCAGGTAAGGTAATTCAGATATCTGCACTGAAAATGTTGCCAGGGGGCGTTGTGCAGGAATAGCACTGATGAAGTATAGGCAATAGCAAGTCATTACTGGAAAATGGGACATGATGGGCACATATTAACGGTTTTCAAATGAAAAACAACAAAGTGGAACTGATTAAAGTGCAGTTCAAGGAATTCCAGTAGCAAATTGCTTGTTGACCAGCATTATCAATAAAACATGCAGTGAAGGCTGGTGGAAATATTCACAGAACCAGAGGCAAAATCTAGTCCGGTATGGCCTCCTGATTCATCTTCTTTGAAGTGAAGCCTCAATTACCCTCCGTATTTACTTACAATGCTGTTCAGTCTTCACAAACATATTTTAACAGATTACCGTATTTGTTGGACTTCGTTCATTCAATTTCCGCTCCTGACAGCCCAGCTACTTACAGTACAGAAGTACAGAAACTTTGAGCCATATATATTCATATGATTTCTCTCACGTCAAGAATATAACACTGAATATATTTTTGGTTATGATTACGAACTCAACCTATAAATACCTGAAGTCCGACCCCTCAAATGTGTACTTCGACTCGTCGGTGTGACGTAATTTCGCTACATGCCGTGCGGTCAGGGCTAAATTTTATTTTAGTCCCAATGAGTCCTCTCGTTACACTCTCTACTCGCTGGGCCTATCAGGTAAAAATAGGTGATGTAAAAAAGTTAGGTAATTACACAAGGATTCAAACCATTAGGAAATAATTGGGTGGGCGAGGCCTGCTTTTCTCTTACTTACTCGTTTTTTTATTATTATTATGAAAAAATAAACGTTAAGGTCTAGTTAGCAGAGCTAACATATAGGGTTAGAGTCAAAAATTACGAACTCGTAAGTTAGGTTGAAAGAAGCTTGGTAATGTATGTCAGAACAGGTTGGGTTTAGTTAGATGTGGTTAGATTCGACTGCGTTTAATTAGAAAAAGCTAGACTAGGTTAGGGGTTGGTTTCGTTAGGTTAGGGTAGGTAAATAAAGTACAGTATAATTTAACTTATTTTAATATAGCTTGCTTCAAAATAACTACGTATGGGCAATATATGTACATTAGGAGATGGCGGAGCCTTTTTTCCATCGGGGCATTTTTCCTCCCGGGGCTTTTTTCCTATGTCCGGTATGAGGGCAGGACTTATTCAAAATCTAAGTCCTATGGCGGTGTAAGCGATAGTATTTAGAAGGAGCGGGTCCTGAGCCCTTTTTTATTAGACAAATATTTCAAGTATTCAGTGAGAGACTTGGTCACACTTTTACTCAAATATCACAAAATATCAGAGCTTGTGGGGAAAAATGCGTAAAACAGTCCATTTGCGAAGTAAAAAGTAAAGAAGTGTTTAAAAACTCATTGACTAGGAGGGAAGTTTCGCACAGATTTCCTTCGCTATTTTCATGGCAGCTGTAATTGTCTTTGCGTTTCTGAATGATATTGGGGCCCAATTCCAGAGTCTTTTTGCTTGTTCGACATTTCTCTTCTCGTCTTATCTCTCGTTCGATTGGATGTTTTCCATGCGTTGTGATCTCGCGCATACTTGATTTTCTCTCGTTGTTCTCGGGGACAGGATGGAAGAGAGGGGCTCCGAACCGTTCTTAATGATCCTGTACGTTTCCATCAATATGGTCTCTGCGGCAAATTGAATTACAATCCGTAGCTTGGTCATTTCCAGCAATCGACGGATGGATATCCAGTCACGTTGACGCGTTCATTGACGTGATTGTTCGGAGCATATTGTTCATTTCCGGTAGTATTCGGTCCATGTATCCAATACGGGGTTCACCTTCATCCATTCTCACTCTGCAGAACAGCGGTAGTGCATATCTCAATTTACTTATGAAAATGCCGTGAACGATGGGCATCAAATTCGATTTTGGAATTTTATGCAGCAAGATTTTTAACATGCCACATCTTGAGTTTAATGCAGAGATGAGGACATCTAGATGTGATTTCTAGCTTCCATTTCCCGATATTTCGACCCAGAGAAGTTTGCTTGATGATGAGGTTTGAATTTTTGAGTTTCTGATGTTGATTTCCTGCTCATTGCCGCTGCCAATGACCAGACAGACCGACTTGTCTACGTTGACTATCAATTCGTTGGAAGCAACGAATGTCAGAACGTGTTCAGATTCCTTTTCCATTTTTACCACGCATGCATCTCTCTCCTCCCACATCATGTGTAATGTCGTATCATCTGCATAAGTAATGCACGCCGAATCGTTTAACCAGTGCTGGAGGTCACTAAGGTAGATTGCGTACAAGAGTGTTGATTAAATGGCCCCTTGAGGACTTCCATTCGTCAGGGTAGAGGGAGGTGAATAGGCTAAGCCAAGCTTTATACATGGTGTCCGGCCTTCAAAGAACGAACGCAATAATTTCTCTACATCGCTGCCAAATCCCTAGTTATTCAACTTTGAGAGCAAAATGTTTTTTAGAATACTGTCGAAGGTTGCTGAAAGGTAAAAAAGGCAAATGGCCATTGCCTTTTTTTCAGTTTTTGTCTGTTGTCAATCTGTAATTGCGCAAAGTTGAGCCGTTGTCGTCGAGCATCTAGGTCGAAATCCATGTTGAGTTTGTGGCAGTAAGTTTTTTTTTTTCCATATACTTCAGAGGAATAGGCAGCCTCAGGCCTTAGTGATAGCTCAAGGTCCCGTATAAGCGAATGACGCGGGTCCTACGAGATTTCAGACTCATGCGGTGACATTTTGAAGAGCTGTTTGTCGTACTAAGCTCCATTTAAGAATCCTACCTTGTCTAAGTCTAAGAGCTGGAGTTTAGTCCAACTTGAAGTTCCCTCTCCGTCTCAAAGCGGGCCACTGGGCTCCTTAGCTCGTCGGAGTTCACAAAGTGTATCGGAATATGCAACCCGACTAGTATTTTAAACACCACTACTACTTTCATTTAGTAAACATTTCGCCGCGCTTCCCGATTGTAAGGGGACGCCCATTTTCCGGACACGAGGGCATCCTTAGTCTTTAGGACTGTCGTTTTACGCCCTTGTCTGGTCGTGTTCCTCATATGAGTATTCTGATATAGCCCTTATTCCAAGATCTGTGACGCATTCAAATAAGTTCGCAACTTACGGCTCTCAACCGAAGTTTTCTCTGTGAAGGACTGTACTGCATTGGGCTGAAGTTAGGCGCGTGAATCCTTTCAAGGTATAAAACATCTTTCCTCTGAGCTAGGAGTTTGCTGCTGATTAGTGAGTTTTTGCCTCTGTGCTCTTGGGCGGAGCAGTCGTACTTTCGGCCCTGAAAGGACTATGCGCCCCACACTTAATCTTGAGTTGGAATAAGACGACTTGAATTGCTGTAGCGACAGCGCGCCCTCAAAAGGCGACCATTAATCTAGCATCTCTGTCGAGGCAGCTTCGACAGACACGTGTGCTCAATGTGAGGAATCCTTGAGAGTATTCCTCGTGTAATGTCGCTGCGGTTGGTCCATGTGAAGCTGTCAATACCTGTCTATATACCAGCCTTACTCGTTGCCTTGTGTGAAGCAAGTTGAGGTCAAAATTTGAACTAGGTACGAATCTTTCGCGGTTTAACTCTGCAAGTCTCCGTCTGCTGGACTCATTCCCAGCGTATTCGAGGCTATGGAAGACACTGAACTTCCAGGTTCATTTCTATTGTCGTGCAACAGCTAGGCTAGAGCTCTCTTGGGCCAGCGGATTATATCCATGCCCGTCTCACCTGCTTTATGGGTTTGTCCTGATACGGGACCTGACGACAACGAGCAACGTCCTCTATGGCGATAGATGATTTTTGTAGTCTCGCATCGCTTTGGACTGGCGGCCAGATACCTGTTTCGCCCATCGGGTCGCACAAGGCGAGCCCCAAGGCTTCTTACCTATCACTTTCTCTTCAGGACTCGAAATTTCTAATTCCTGAGACCACCGTTATGAGGTCGAATCTGATACCCTGGCGAGGATCCTACTAGAAGGAAGGAATCTAGGCTTTTCGGCGCTCATCAATCCGTTTGTATCGACTTTCGCTTAGTAGCGAACATTGCCGAAGGGCTGGACCGACCTGTATGCCGAGGTTATGCACTCGTGGGTGTATTTTGAGGTTTAAAAAAGAATGCCTGGAGGTTAACCTAGCCTTCTAGCGTAGGGCTAGGCATTTTTGGTCCTTGAGCGGATCCCGAATCCCTCCAATATCTCCTGTGGAAATTATCAAGGCTCGTTTCTGAAGAGGCTCGATGATATTAAAGAATAACAGCAGGTACGTAAATTGGACGAGACGAAAATCGGGTGTGTTACCGTTTTCGTATGTGGTGGTCGGTCGTCTTACATAGGAATCTAACGGGATTGCCTTAGTCGATATCAGGGAGTAAAGAAGGATTTCATACCTGGATTACTGAGGTTTAGCCGAAGGTGGTGAAGATTACTAGGTTAGGAAGACAACGTAGTTGTTATTGTAGTGGAAGGGAATTCGGAGGAATTTTCAAATTCAGATTCAAATCTGGAATATTCAAGTACCCCATGCTGGACTCTTGTCTGCTTCTGACAGCTAGGAAAGCGTGCCAGAGAGCACAGCTAAGTCCATCTGGTGAAGGGAATTACGATTGAGACCCACGAATTCGAAAACGTATCAAAAGCGTCCCCGTAGGTTCGCTAAATTTAGAAAAATACCAGAAAAATATAAATGTTCGATTTATTTTTCAACTTCATGCTCCAATTTGAACTATTCAATAACCACACACTAGAGTCCTGCCTGTTTCTAGTAAGTGCTAAGCCGTACCAGAAAACAAGATTAAGTCCACCTGGTGGAGGGAATTTGAAAAGAGAACACCGAATTCGGAAACTTCCAAAAGTCGAATTAAATTTGGGAAATTATTCGTAAATATTCAAAATTTAATTTATTTCTCAAATTCAGGTTCCAATGTCAAATATTCAATAACCCCACGCTAGACTCATGTCTGCCTCTGGTAGCTCTGGTAGCATACACAACACAAGACTAAGTCCCCCATGTGGAGGTAATTTCAAAAAAAGGATGCCGAATTTGGAAACGTTCAAAAACCTCAAAGTGTTTCAGTGAACTTGACATTTTAATCCAATAATAAATTAAGTTAAAGTCTTCCACAATGTTGATGATTTGACGTAGAAGTATTTCCAGTTATAGCCTAAGTCCAACTCAAAATGCAGGCTAAGTGCCATCAGTGTCTGTCAGTGCTGGGACTAAGTCCAAGCGAAGGAAGAAGTACAAAATTCTTCAAAATCCCAAAGGCCTTCAGGGGTACTAAGTGACCTCATATATAGCCCCAGTCCAAACCAGGTTCCAGGCTAAGTGTCAACAGAGTCTTTCCATTCCATTCTTAGTTCATAAGGTAGGATGAGAAAATTTTTCTAAGTCCTAAAGGTACTAGATGAAATAATTATAGTCCCAAAAGTGGGAATCTAAAATATTTCTAAGTTATTCAGGCACTGAAAACTGGAAAATTGACCATTTAATCTCGATGAGTGGAGCTGCTGAGATGTTCACCCTATTGCGAGTCGTCATAAAGTAAGGCTGGAGGTGCCCTACATAGGATGCCAAGGAGGAATAACGGAGGATGCAAGGAGGCATGACAGTAAAACAATCTGGGGCTTCGTCTGATATGCTTAACGGAGAGCTCAGCTCAGATTTTTTACCGAATACTGATGAAGTACCTTATATATGTGAAAAATCAAATGAAATTTCTGAAATTCTAAGAGTACTTATAAGTCTTATATGAGTGTCACCACTTGGAACTCTCCTCCTGACATGGAGAAGCCTCAACTAAACGAGTCTTGATGCTACAGACAGACGTACTCTGCCGGAGCAAGCCACTGTAAAAATTGCATTCAAATATAAGGTCGCCCTATACATTGCCACAAATTCGATGTATGGAGAAGGTAATACTTCTACAAATCAGACACAATGGCGGCGCTAACTGACGCTTTCGGAATCTTCGTTGTTGGAATTTCAACTGTCGCTGATTAAGATACGTTTGCCATCAACAGCAACCTGGTTTATTTTTTANTAAAAAAGAATGCCTGGAGGTTAACCTAGCCTTCTAGCGTAGGGCTAGGCATTTTTGGTCCTTGAGCGGATCCCGAATCCCTCCAATATCTCCTGTGGAAATTATCAAGGCTCGTTTCTGAAGAGGCTCGATGATATTAAAGAATTACAGCAGGTACGTAAATTGGACGAGACGAAAATCGGGTGTGTTACCGTTTTCGTATGTGGTGGTCGGTCGACTTACATAGGAATCTAACGGGATTGCCTTAGTCGATATCAGGGAGTAAAGAAGGATTTTATACCTGGATTACTGAGGTTTAGCCGAAGGTGGTGAAGATTACTAGAATAGGAAGACAACGTAGTTGTTATTGTAGTGGAAGGGAATTCGGAGGAATTTTCAAATTCAGATTCAAATCTGGAATATTCAAGTACCCCATGCTGGACTCTGGTCTGCTTCTGACAGCTAGGAAAGCGTGCCAGAGAGCACAGCTAAATCCATCAGGTGAAGGGAATTACGATTGAGACCCACGAATTCGAAAACGTATCAAAAGCGTCCCCGAAGGTTCGCTAAATTTAGAAAAATACCAGAAAAATATAAATGTTCGATTTATTTTTCAACTTCAGGCTCCAATTTGAACTATTCAATAACCACACACTAGACTCCTGCCTGTTTCTGATAAGTGCTAAGCCTTTCCATTCCATTCTTAGTTCATAAGGTAGGATGAGAAAATTTTTCTAAGTCCTAAAGGTACTAGATGAAATAATTATAGTCCCAAAAGTGGGAATCTAAAATATTTTTAAGTTATTCAGGCACTGAAAACTGGAAAATTGACCATTTAATTCTCGAGGAGGAGTGGAGCTGCTGAGATGTTCACCCTATTGCGAGTCGTCATAAAGTAAGGCTGGAGGTGCCCTACATAGGATGCCAAGGAGGAATAACGGAGGGTGCAAGGAGGCATGACAGCAAAACAATCTGGGGCTTCGTCTGATATGCTTAACGGAGTGCTCAGCTCAGATTTTTTACCGAATACTGATGAAGTACCTTATATATGTTTAAAATCAAATGAAATTTCGAAAATTCTAAGAGTACTTATAAGTCTTGTATGAGTGTCACCACTTTGAACTCTCCTCGTGACATGGAGAAGCCTCAACTAAACGAGTCTTGATGCTACAGACAGACGTTCTCTGCCGGAGCAAGCCACTGTAAAAATTGCATTCAAATATAAGGTCGCCCTATACATTGCCACAGATTCGATGTATGGAGAAGGTAATACTTCTACAAATCAGACACAATGGCGGCGCTAACTGACGCTTTCGGAATCTTCGTTGTTGGAATTTCAACTGTCGCTGATTAAGATACGTTTGCCATCAACAGCAACCTGGTTTATTTTTTACCAATTAGATTTCAGTGAAGCTTGACATGATGGCCACAGTCTCCAATGTGGCCTAATTTTCACCTATCTTCTTTCTTAACGAGTGACAGAAAATCGGTAATAATAATATCAGTAAACAGATAATAAATACACTGGAACAAAAAACGCTAGAGTTAATTTCTTCCCATCTATTTCATTAGAAGCGTGGCACTAAACAGAAAAAATATATTAACATGACGGTCATTCTTAGTATTAGATTATTACTCTTTTTATCTTGAAGAACCAGTCCAGTGATCAGGGAACTTAACTATTTAACACGTGTGATAATTAGGCATTGAACTTTTCATGAATTTTGGTCAAATATAATGAAGGGTGTTGAATAATTGCATCGTTTCCAGTAATTCTCACTATGAATGCTCTCCATGTTAACTATTTTCTAAAAGGATACTTTTATTAATAATATTTGTTTGAAATGTTGTTTTGGAAGGTTTATCACGTAATCAACCAAAACAGTATTTCATTTCACTAGGAAATAGGCTACAGCAGTGAACCCAAAGCAGCATTCTACTACATGGTAATACGTCATCGGATTAGTACTACAGAGCTGTGATGAATTGCGATAAAGTTGTGACTTACCCCAAAAGTTTCAGAAGGGCTTCGCCCTACAAAATTGCAGTCATTATAGTTTTGGTCTGATTAGACACCGATCTAAGTGGTACATAAACAAAAAAGTATACTTTTGCTGGGGGTACTGTTTGTGTAACTATCAGCTCCACTTTTATTCGACAATAACAAAAAAATAGCGTTGGTGACGTTCTTGTTATCAGACTAGCTAATAAAACAGTAACAGCATTGTCAAAAACTCTAACATTTTATTATTGTATATGTGGCCATCCAATGTTATGGGGCACGGCGTCCCCTCAAGGGCTCGTGTAGCTTATCTTAGTCATTATAGCTAGGCCTTCGGGACGTCAGTCTTTCGTGCCCACTTTGCTTCCTTCCCGATTTCATACTCCTACTTGCTCATACTATATTCCGTTCTTCCTCTTCTTTCCCTAATTGCTGTTCCCATGCGCGTTGTTCCTGTGTGGAAACACCTTCGTGCATTTTTTCCCCGTTTCTATCGGCATACTATATGTCCCTTGCTCTTTCGTCTGTGATATCATCCGCTCGGAAACGGTGGCTTAAACTTTCTGAATATAACTAACTTGCATATGTTGGTTGGCTAGTTTAACCTTTCTTCATTTCCTTTCTAGCATCATCACGATCAAGTCTACTTACGCTTGAAGCAACTCCATCAATAGACCACAGTAAGTTTCGAGCGAATAAATTATGGTATGGAAAATGAGGTGTGTAACGAGAAATCAACACAAATATCTACGTTGTTCACTATGATTTTTTAAAGCAAAAAAAAAAAAAAGCTCCAGTCTTCAATGATGCCTCTGGAGTTGCATGTCTGGAGCGACACCTCCAATTTCCTGTATCACATGCCATTATGTCATCAGATAACCACTGCAGCAGCTAATGAGTCGAAATCCTTTATATCAGGCTGCTTATATTTGTCAACGAATTTAACTCTCAGTCGCGATTTGAATTAAAACAATGTCATGCGAAAATGATTATGAAGAGACGTTTCTTCTATACTTGTATTTACACGGTGGTTAGTGTGCTGTGCACCTTGCCGTGAGGGTCGAAGAATTACCTCTTATTTAGGGAGAAGTCTTGTGATATTCGGGTTTGAAGCGACGGCGCTTTTGATATTCAGAATCTAATGCGAGGGCACTGACCAAACCAGCAATGGACTTCGTCGGAGTATGTACCATTAGCGAGGAGAGCAATTACTGTGCAACAACATAGGTGTCACTAAAATTTATGCTCTCGTGCTGGTTTCAACTACCATTGCACTAAGTCGAGAAGAAGACAAATGACGATATCAGTACACTTCTAAGAAATTTATTAACAAAGTCCATCCCCTTTGTAATATTCAAAGTCTCTGCAAAACAGTCAGTGACAAAAAAAGGTCAGGACCATTTACACAATAAAGAGTTAAAGGCAGTGATGGACAAAAATATAACGGTTCTCAGGTGGTTCAAACGATTAACACCTTCTACATACAGTATGAAACGTACATTCTATTAGACATTTTTAACAGGAATAATTATGTCCTAGAATTCGTCCTCAAATCCATTGCAGTGACTCATATTATTATTATTATTATTAAATCACACCAGACTAGCGACGTGGGAACGGAGAAACTCCATGCGGTTGACAAACCCCCACGCAATCAGCCCAGCGGGAGAAGAAAACAAATGAATGAAAAAAGACCAGAAATCACAGAATAGCTCTGTGTACAGATCGTTTAGAGATGCCAATACCCGCACCAGCAAGGACAGAGCCATGAAGACCATTCCAAACATCTCACACGATGGAAAGAAAGAACGGGAACACTGGCCCGTACGGCATCATAACAAGCGGCTTATCGGGCATGGCGACGTTCGCGTGACCGCACGTTGTGGTTGACCTATGTTGGTCGTAGGGCAGAGGTTAACCGTGTGTATGAGGAGGCACAGGGTCGTCTGAGGCAGCGTTCCATGGACTCTCTGCTGAGTATTGACCTTCCACATCGTTGGTGGAGTGAGCTAAAGGGTTCAGTGTTCAGTAGTGAACCTTCGTTGCCATCTCTTGTTGGTGCAGGTGGGGGCATCGTTACTGATCCTTTGGCAAGAGCGGAGCTTCTGTCGGCTCACTTCGACGGGAAGCAGAGTAGACATGTTATCGCATTGCCTCATGGATGCCACCCTGAACCTTGCTTGACCTCTTTGGCGTTCAGATCTGGTGCAATCAAGATGCTGCTTGATGGGCTTGATTCGTATAGATGAGTGGATCCGGTGGGCATGTTCGTATTTGTTTTATAAGCAGCTGGCTGATGTTCTTGCCCCCAAGCTTGCAGTGATCTTCCGGCGCCTAATACGTTTAGGAAATTTTCTTTTTTGTTGGCGAACTAGGAATATTACTCCTATTCCCAAGGGTCCGGTGTCGCCCTATGTGGCCAACTATCGATCCATCACACTGACGCCCATTTTTTCGAAGGTGTTCGAGAAGTTGATTGCTGGAAAGCTTGGTCGTTTTGCTGAGGTTATGGGGTTGCTGCCTGCTAGTCGGTTTGCGTACAGAATTGGCTTGGGTAGTTGTGACGCTCTCTTGTCGGTGTCACACCATTTGCAGTCTGCACTGTATGGTAGGTCGGAGGCACGCCTTTTCCAGTTGGACTTTTGCGCTGCGTTTAACAGAATTAACCACAGGGGTCTATTATACAAGCTGGAGTTCTTTAGTGTGGGTGGTAGGGTTTTGTCAATCATTCGCGATTTTGTTTCTGAGCGGACGCACAGTGTGTCTGTTGACAGCGTTTTGAGCGCCTAAGTCGGGGTGGTGTCTGGCGTCCCCTAGGGTAGTGTGCTTTACCTGCCGTTGTTCGTTCTCTATACTAGTGACAATCACACTACCCTAACCAAACCTAGGTTAGGTTTGGTTAGGTAATCTTTGGCAGGTTCGGTAAAGGTTCCTATGGGATTGCAAGCAAGCCTATAGAGACGCCGGTTATTTTCTCTCATAGAATTATATATCTCAAAAATAATGCAATTTCGATTGATATATATATATGAGCATCACTGCATTCCTCAGATAGACTACTATGGATATCTAGTAGTGAATTTGCTGGGGGCCATAGTGCATTTTTGCAAAAAATTATCAAAGTTTCTCGTGAGATTTCGAGAATAAGTGCATTGAATTGTTTCAACACTTGCGTCTCATGGAAACAAACGTGACAAGGAAATGTCATATTGTTTTTTAATAGTATACATATTCTACATGGAGCTTTCTCAGTACAAAAAGTGTTAGTGAATGTTAGAATAATAATATCACTTTCTCATTCAACGCAGCCGTGAGCCCTTCAGTGCATACCATAGCTGACTTCACTTCAAATTGTATTTTGTATTCTTACGGAAAATGCAGTTTTATGTCGATAATTTAAGGTTGTTTTTTGTACGTAGTACAGCAATTTTCACAGTTCCCCTCATAGACGGACATGTGAATCAAATATTTCTTTTCATTTTACCTTTTTCCCACTTTATTAATTAAAGAAAGAGACCTTGCAGCAAAACCAAAACCCGCAACGTAGCACAACCGCACTCGATAATACTACGACAGGTACTGAGCCGAAGAGCTTCAACGTACATCTTTGTACTGGACCCAGAATATGCGCTGCCTCCGGAGCGAAGTCGTAACCCATACTTTCGTCTATACACTCGCTCGCGCTTCTCTAGGACAGACTGTGCGGTAGTGTCACTGGCTGGCAGTTTTTTCCCACTCTTTATGCTCTTGTCTTGATTCCTTGATGTGGGTGGTACCAACCATCTCGGGACTCAATAGCTACAGCCTGAGCATACAAACGGCCCGGTACTGCTGGCCACAGACGCGGTCGCTCAATAAAAAGTTGGCTTCTGCAAGAGGGCCACAGTAGGCGTTGGCTTCGTTGGGTTGCGATGCCATCCAGTCACCTTGCCCCGTCGGCCCGGGGCTCCGGCCGCTGTGCAGCCAGTACCACTTGTCGTTGCAGTGTTTCTGCGCTCCAACCCAGTAGAGGTAAGATGCTGGAAAGAGGATGTAGGTATAAACCTCAGTGTTATTTCGAATTATTAAGCACATTGTGAAAGGTGCTGTCCTAAACTCAACCCTCGTCCCCGTACACCGTTGGAAATAATTATCTTCCTTGACGTGTTCGTGTAACACGCCAATGCAGATATTTCCGGTTGTCTATTTCGTATTTTTGTAACTGAACAAGAACGTTGGACGCCTTTGATTATTTGCATCCCGATTTATGTGCATCGGAGCTACTGTCTCTCGTAATCGGTTGTTGTAGTTGCTTTTACATATATATATATATATAATTTCTCAAGATCTTAATCAATTAAATTCAGTGAACTTCAAGCCTCCCACCTGATGAGCTGAGGCTATAGCGAAACGAGTCGTGGGTAACAAACTTTCATTACCATATAAAGAAATATATATATATATATATATATGTATATAAAATGATGGTAGTATCACTGGGACGACACCGTAGGAAATTTCTATTATTACACGGCGACATCCAACTTTTACGGCGACAGGGTCATGTACCCCTTATGTAAAACGGGTCTGAAATCCTCTTCCGTAGACTAAAACCAAGTTAAAAATAAATCTACAATTACCTCCGGCCGTCTTCTTGATAGCAAAACGGACAATTTTTTGATGCTGCCACCATCCACCACGACCAACCGACCCTAGTACCAGCCCCCTTACAATGAGCTTTTACCCCGCCAACCTTGTAGGTTAGGTCCCAAAGACTCGTTCTGCTAGTGTTCTAAAGTGTATTAGACCGGTATATATAATAGAGTATTAGAAGAACCAGTCCTGGGAGCCTAACCTACAAGGTTGGCGGGGTAAGAGCTCCTTGTTGGTTAGCTTTATGTCGCCTTAAATAGTAATTGTTTTCCTTACGTAGCCCTAATATCAAAAGCCTCACTCTATACATATATATATACAGTATTGTTAAATAGAACGCCGTAGTGCTTAGTTAAAATATCTCTATTAGTTTTTTCCAACAGACAAATGTCTAAGATGGTCTCTAGATCAGTTTGGTGCAATCGAAGCTCAGGTTGCTGTAATCCGGTGCTGGTGTTGAAATTGGTTGGCAAAGCGTTTCGACCGTAGCTCATGGTCATCTTCAGGCCGTGAGAAGTTGCAGGAAAGCTGACGCATGTTGTTGATGGTATGGGAAGATAGCTGGTGGTAGAAATAAAAAGTGCTATCGTTGGCAAACAGCTGCTGCTTTTATCAGTAATGAGCGGTCAAAGGTTGTAGCGGTGTGTTCTGAATGGCTGCTGGGCTTTCCTGGTGGTGTGGCTACCTCGCTGGCTGCACGGTCGATCTGTGTTGAGTAGTTACGCTTCTCCATGTAATTTGAATTTGGTATTCTACAAAATCCTGTCACTTGATTGTTTATGGCTGGTCGTCTCCTTCTGATGAAGAGGGCTTCCATTATTTATAGCCATTGGAAGTTGCTATTGCGATGAAGTAGTGTGGTGCCATTTACATACATGTCCCTGGTTAAAGTCATGTTGTGCTACTGCTGCTGTGAGTGCTTCTTTGGTCCACCCGATCGCGATGTAAAGTGAGACGTCTTGATTGAGTGGTTGTGTTGTGGTCATGCCAGTATATAAGTTGTTTTGGGGCTCACAGTCCCCAAGATTACACTTGTACTCCTATATGGCGTTGGTCTGCTTCAGGGGCGGGACAATAGAATTGTTATTTCCTGTAACGAGCTGAGAGATATTGGGAGTTGTAATACACCAGATTTCGTAGCCGATCGTTTCTGTTGGTGCATTCTGTGTTGTTCTTAGTAATTTGTTGAGGACTCTTTCATCGGTCTTGTAGGCTGCAGACATTTGGGTTCGGTAGAAGATTGTATGCGTTGCTCCTTCGTTATTGGGTGCATTCATGGAACTGATTGTGTTATTCAAGTATTGGCGCAGGACGGAGTCAAACTGTTGATTGGAATATCCGTTGTTGAATAAGGAGTGCTTCGAATAGGTTACTGCAGAGTGAAAATGCTGCCAAAAAGCATGATATTTTATAACATCTGTGGATGAGGGCTTTAAAATTTCCATCCTTGTATCTTTAGGAGCATTCACTGTTCACATTTATGTATATTCCGGCATTGGTTGTTTTTTTTTTCTAAACAGAAGTGATGTATTTGTCCGGGCTGCCGTCCAGGGTGACGTCTAAAAAGTAGATTTTGCTGTCCGTGTTCAGTTCATGGGTAAACTTGAGCGCAGATGATGTTTGGAAAACTCTGTTGAGCTCTATTGACAATAAAACAGTCTTCTACGTAGTTGTCAAATATTCTTGGTTTGATTTGATGTTCGGGTTATCCTAGTAAACTCTATTTTCAATATAGCACGTATAGTTGTTCACGAATGCGACTACAACAGGTGAGCCCATGAAAACACCATCTAACTGTTGATAGAGCGTACCGTCTATGTGGGTGAAAGGCGATTTAGTTGTGCAAGCGACTAGTATCTTCTTGAGGGTATTTCAAGCAACCTGAGCTTCGGCCAACTATTAGACCAAACTGATCAAGAGACTATTTAAGATATTTGTCTGTTAGAGAAAACTAATAAAGACATTTTAACTAAACAATACGGCGTTCTGTTTAACAAATCCTGTATGAGGCAAGGGTTGTTACCTATAAGTATTCCAATATGTCTATAAGCGACCCAGCAGCCCGCGAGGAAAATTTCACTCTCGAACACGAGAGACAGCTAATAAAATACCAGTTGAAGAAGCAAGAAGAGCAACTGACCACCTGAGGATGCATCAGCTCATATCCGTCTCTCAGCATGGCTTCCTAAATGGAAGAAGCTGCTTAACAAACCTTCTGGACTTTTTCTCAAAAGTTGCGGATATTAAAGATGAAGAAAAGGGTGTAGACTTTGTGTATCTAGACTTCCAAATGGCTTTTGATAGAGTTCCCCATCAACGGTTAATGAAAAATATGAAAATCCATGGTATCCAGGGAGACTACTTACGATGGATCGGGGCATGGCTTACGGGTCGGCAGCAGCGAGTGAAGCAGGTATCATCAAGGGGTTCCACAAGGTAGCGTGCTTGGCCCACTTCTGTTCTCAATTTACATCAATGATCTGGATCTTAACATCCGTAGAAAAATCAGTAAATTTACGGATGATATAAAACTATGTCATCCTGCCACAAGCTCCAACAAGACCTTGACTACCTCATGGAATGGAGCACAACGTGACAGACTGGCAGATGAACTTTAATGTCGACAAATGCTCAGTAATGCACGTAGGGCTCGTGAACCTTTCAACTCCAATGAAAATGAATGGGACGGAATCGGCTCCTGTCACCATACAACGTGACTTGGGAAACACTATTACAAACAAACTATATCACAGTTAGCAAGTAGATATGAGTGTGAAAATGGCAAGCAGAGTACTCGATTTCATCACCAGAAATTTTGCATGCAAGTCCAAGGACATCATCGTTCCCCTATACAAGGCATTAGTGCGGCCACAGTTAGAATTTACTGTTCAATTCTGATCGCCACAACTGTGCAAAGATATCGATAACATGGAAAGAGCAACGAAATTGATACCTCAGCTGCGAAACAAACCGTATGAATGTCGCCTAAAGGGACTGGTTCTGATCTCTCTCGAGCAAAGACGACTCAGGGGCAACTAATGGGAACATTCAAGTATTTGAATGGCTTCAACGACGTACGACTCATTGAAAGACACCTCAGTGATCGCTTGCGTAACAACGGTCAAAAACTCAAGCACAAAGCTCGAAGAACAACCTTAAGTCAGCAGTTGTTTCCCTATTTCATAGTCAGCATTAGGAATAGGCTCCCTTCCGACGTTGTTAGTGCGGAATCAATGCGTTTAAAAATTGTCTTGACATACATAGGGAGAGACATCCCTCCGGCTAAGGATTCCTCGTTTAGGACTCGCACACTCTTAACGGTCAAAGCCTCCGAGGCTTCCTATATCCGTCTTCTTCTCTTCAACTCAGCATTTCAGCGGCTATTGATCGTCTTTTTTGCTGAGACTCTTCTCCCTCATTTTTTTTCTCTGTTCCCAAGTCTTTTATATCCACCTAACATAATGGCAATAGCTCATAGAGGGCCAGGCGTACGTTTCGGTGTCTCTTTGAGAATGGGCCTATTGGTTCGTCTACTGCCGCCTATCTAATCTAACTAAAGGAACTGCAACGATTTTCAAATGGTTTGAGTACCGGCATTAGTGGCAAAATCATCACTGACGCACTGAAAGACTCAATATACTCCCATTTGAAGAGACTCTCCGGCCAATTCAAAGCCGCCGCTTCACCTAGGTCAACCAAGACTCTCAATGATCTGTACCGAGGACACATTTGTCTACCACACTCTAAAGCCACTTTCGTCAACCAATCTAGTTCTCCTCTCACAAAGGACAAGAAAAATTTACACGGACTCGGGATCAATTGCCTTGAAAAAACTAAGTTTTCAAGACTCAAAAAATCAGTGAAACTTGAAGTACTCTACGACTCTCCAGTGCATCTAGAAAATCAAAATACCAAGAAGATTTTAGATACCAACTACGAGCAGAAAGTACTCATCAGCGAGATCATACCGACAGCACCTTACTTAACAAGGACCTCCGTACAGCAGCACGCCGACTAAAGGAACACCCAACAGTCATCGTCCGAAGAGCTGACAAGTCCCAAGTATTCGTTATACTTGACAAAGATGAATATAAGAATAAATTCGACCATATTCTCTCCGATCTGTCAAAATTGAAAAGTAGAACAAGAGACCGAACTTCACTAATAAAAACTGAAGTAAGCAACTTATAGTGTCAGTCAACGAGGATCAGCCAACCAAAATATGACAATCGATCATCGGTGAATATTCCTCTGGATACATTAACGGGACAGTCAAACTACACAAGCAAAACAACCCACTAAGACTCAAAATATCTCAAGTCACAGCACAAACTAGAAACACGGCTAAAGACCCGAATAAACTCATCATGCCGTGTCTACCTTGCCAATATGTCATCAATTCAACCTCCAATTTTTTACAAATTATCAGAGCCACCCAACCAGCCGGTATCCTCGCATCACTCGACGTGAAGTTTCTCTTCACCTACTTTCCAGTCAATGAAACCATCGATATCATCTGCAACAACGTTTACTCACACGAAACCTTGCCTCCGACACCTATCAAGAGAGATACCCTCAAGAAGTTACAAGTCACCAGCACAACTAAATTGCCTTTCACCCACATAGACGGTACGCTCTATCAACAGATAGATGGTGTTGTCATGGGCTCACCTCTTGGAGTCGCACCTGCCAACTACTGTATGTGCTACATTGAAAATAGTCTTCCACGAAAGCACAAACATCAAACCGAGAATAGATTACCACTTCGATGCGTAGATGAATGCTATATCGTCACGGACAGCGTTGAGCAGCTTCTCGAGCCCACAAAATTTTTCAAACATAATCTGTGCTCAACGTAACTCAAGAACTGAACACTGAGAGCAAAATAAACTTTTTAGACGTCACCATGGACGGCAGCTCGGATAAATAATTCACTTCTGTTTACCAAAAACCAACCAATGCCAGCATCTACCTACATGTAAACAGTGAATGTCCCTCAAGATACAAGGATGGAACCGTTAAAGCCCTCATCCACCGGTGTTGTAATATATCATCCACATGGCAGCATTTTCACACTGCAGTAATCCAATACTTGGATAACGCAACCAATGCCACGAATCACCCAGCAACAATGGAGCAACACATACAATCTTCTACCAAAACCAAATGTCTGCAGCCTACAAGACCGATGAAAGAGTCCTCAAGCAAATTATTAAGAACTAGAACACTCTGAGAGCGCATACCTCCGCCAAGCGAGGCAACGGTAGCAAAAAATTCAAATTGGCTCTGAAACCATAATTTTCTTTGCATAAACTCCAAAATCTAATCATTTGTGAAATTTTCTTCAAGATCCGTTGAAAACTTTTTGGGTTATACTGCTAAAATCTAATCACTTGAGCAATTTTCTTCAAGATCCGCTGAAAACTTTTTGAGTTATGCTGCTTACAAATGTTATAACAAACATGAGTCAATGAAATAAACGAACCAACCGATCTGCTCCAAAATTCAATCATCTATGTCTTTTAACATTACTAATAACCCCTAGGAATATCATATAGATCCATTTATGATTTTTTTGAGTTATTGTGCTAACAAGCATATAATTAAAAACAGTGACGAACGAACAAACGGATCATTACCAAAATTTGATCATGTACTCTTTGTTATATACCCAAAAACTCATGCTTATGTCACAGAAATCCATTCATAGCTTTTTGAGTTATGGCAGACAAACAAACAAGCATAAAAATGGATGGACATATCTTCAGCAAAAAGTTAACCATCTGTTCCTTCTTATATACCTAAGAATCCCGTAAACCTCGTCCAAATCGGTTCAGAACTTTTTGAGTTATCTTGGCGACAGAGAAAGAGGCAGACAAACACACAGACCGACAAACACGGCGAAAACATAACCTCCTTGGCGGAGGTAACAACACAGAATGCACTAACAGAAACGAATACTGGTATATTGCTTGAGTCCCAATATCTCTCAGCTCATGACAAGAAATAACTATACAATTTCTCCGCCTCTGAAGCAGACCAACGTCATGCACGAGTACAAGTCTAATATTTGGGACTGTGAGCCTTAAAACAACTAGTATATCGGCATGACCACAACCACTCTATCAACATGTCTCACTTTAGATCTCGGATCGGGTGGACCGAAAAATCACACACAGCAGCAACAGCACAACATGACCTTAACCAGGAACATGTATGTAAATGGCGCCGCAATCCTTCATCGTAATTGAAACTTCCAACGACTTCAGAAAGAGACGACCAGCCATCAACAATCAAGTGACATGATTATATAAAATAGTCAAATTATATGGAGAAGCGTAACTCCTCAGCACAGACCCTGCAGCCAGCGAAGTAGCCACACCACCAAGAAAGCCCAGCAGCCAATCAGAACGCACCGCTACAACCTCTGACCGCTCATTACTGATAAATAGAAGCAGCCGTCTGCCAACGATAGCATTTTTTATTTCTACCAGCAGCTAACTTCCCATGGCATCAACAACAGGCGTACGCTTTCTTGCGGCTTCTCAGGGCCTAAAAAGGACCATGAGCTATGGTCGTCAACCAACTTCAACACCAGCAACGGATTACAGCAACATGAGCTTCGGCCAATTGTTGCACCAAGCTGATCAAGGGCCATTTTAGATATTCGTCTGTTAAAGAAAATTAATAACGATATATTAACTAAACAATACGGCGTTCTATTAAAAAAAAACGTATGAAAGAAGGGCTGTTACCTAAGTAGTCATATATATCACAATTTTCGTCCCGCCAACACCTGGTATTATCCAGACAGGGGGCTCATCCTTCCGACCTAGTGTTTTAATAGAATAAATACAAAGAATCGAGTCAGGATTTGATCCAGGGACCTAGAGTTTACCGCGCCGCCACTCTAACCACTGAGCCACAAACAGCATAGAAGCAATGAAAGCACACAAGGTACTTGTGTTGTCCGCTGCATCAGGGCAAAGATATTAGGGCAGAGCCGTATATGTATGAGGGAGCTCATACGTCTACCCTGAACAATTAATAACCTGAAAGATCTCTCAGTTTCTCGTCCCGTCAACAACTGGTATTGTCCAGACAGAGGGCTCATCCATCCGCCTAGTGTTTTAATAGAATAAGTACAAGGAATCGAGTAAGGATCAATCTGGGGACCTAGAGATAACAACGCCGGATCTGAATCTTACCCGATTGCTTGTATTTATTCTATTAAAACAATAGGGCGGACGGATGAGCCCTCTTCCTGAATAATACCAGGTGTTGATGGGACGAGATACTAAGAGATCTTTCAGGCTATTAATTGCTAAGGGTAGATGGATGAGCTCCCTCACACACGTACGGATCTGCCTCAATATCTTGCCCTGATGCAGCGGGCTACACAAGTACCTTTGCCTGCTTGCGTTGCTATTATGCTGTTTGTGGCTTAGTACTCAGAGTGGTGACGTGGTAATCGCTAGGTTCCCGGATCGAATCCAGACTCAATTCTTTGCATTTATATGTATACGTATATACATATTTTGCGGGCTAGACCTGTTACCATGTCAGTACCCGATTATACTGTATGTGTGGTTCTAATTCTAGTATGTATTTCGATGCACAAGGGGAAACACCAGCCTTAACGTCGTCGGGAAAGCTGTATGAGCATGGTTGCAGCCATGATTCAACGTGTCTCGGCTGGGTAGCTTCTACGGCTTGCACAATTTCAATAGCAAACCATCAGTGTGTCTGTAATACTCTCATAATACATGAGAAATGATCTTCAATAATGCTACGTTACCTGAAGAATCAATCGTCTTCAGATAGGCCTGCAAATCTTTCAGGTCAGATGCAGTGTCCGCCGAGTAGAGGTCGCCACCGAAAGACAAACAGGACTTCCGAGCATCGCAGTAGGTGCTGGGGCTGGTGATCACGTGGATACATCCGGCGGGGGTGCTGCTGAACCTGCCACTGCAGCTTTCCGGAGCAGTTGCACCTGTAAGACATGGAAGAACTAGAGCACTCTGAGAGCGCATACCGCCGTCAAGAGAGGAGACGGTTGCAAAAAATTCAAATTGGCTCTGAAACCATAATTTTTTTGCATAAATTTCAAAATTTAATAATCCGTGCATTTTGATAGCAATAGCAGCTGGTGCAATTTTATTGAAGATCCGTTCATAACTTTTTGAGTTATACTGTTAAAAAACGTTATGACAAACCTGAGTCAAGCATACAAACGGACCGACCGATCTGCACCAAAATTTAATCATTCATGTCTTTTAACATTACTTAGAACCCCTATAAATTTCATGGAGATCCATTTCATTATTTTTTGAATTTTTGTACTAACAAGCATAAAATTCAAAACTATGACAAACGAACGAACGAACAAAAGGATTATTACCAAAATTTGGTCATTTGCTCTTTGTTTATTTTTTTTATTTACTGTTTATTGTTTTCAATTACTACAAGTACAAATCTACAATATTACAAGAACACAGAACACAAATTAAAAACAATCTTATAAAAGCACTACTGTTTATTGGGCACATTGTCTCTATATTTACATAAACAATAGTTTTTAAAATGTCGTTTGAAACTCATGTCGCTCATTGGCTGGACTAGTTCATCTGGCAACTGGGTAAAAATTTTCACGCTCTGAAAGGCTGTAAAACGTTTCTCTATATCTAGCCTAACACTCAGCAAATTAAAACGTTCATTCCTTGTATTGTAATGACCATGTGTCATTAGCTGACAATAATGACTTTCAAAGAAGGGTGTCAGTCCCGTAATGGTCGAAGGTAAAATATTGATTGTGAAATACCTGTGTACATCATCATAATGCAGTAGTTCTCAACAGTTGAGATGAGTGGAATAATATATTGATTTCGTTTGACATTTAAAATTATTCTATGTGTTTCATTCATTGTAGTTTTGAGTCGTCTAGTCATATTATCTGATGCTCCACCCCAAACAATGATTCCGCAAGTCAGTTACGAATAAAATATTAAGTAAAAAAGTGCCAACAAAGCTTCTCTTGTTAAAAACTTTGCTGCAGAGTAGATAAGTCCTTTTGCGCATCTAAGTGCTCTATATACAGACGTGATATGCACCGAAAATTTCAGTGAGTTATCGATGATCACACCCAGGAAACGAAATGATATAACCCATTCCAATATAACCCCTTTAAAATTTATGCCTGGCAAAAGAATAGGTTTCGTAGGGCTAAAAACCATAAGCTTAGTTTTATCCGCATTTGGTGTTAGACGATTAGCTGTAAGGCATGAGAGCAGTTTTCTTATAAATATTTGCATATTATCGACTGCACATTGAAAAAAAAAAAACTATCATTAAGATTAAAAAAAAAAACTGCGTCATCTGCAAATAAAACCTAGTACACATCTCGAATATGCACAATATCATTAATGAAAATGTTAAAAAGCAACGGGCCCAAGACTGATCCTTGCGGCATTCCAACACCAACATTCTCTGTCTTCGATTGCTAACCTACTATTGTAACGTATTGTTTACGGTTCGAAAGATAATTTGCTGTTAAATCATTAACGTTCCAACTAGCGCCATAATGAATCAATTCTAAGATTAAAATATACTTGTTCACGGTGTCGAACGCTTTCTTTTAATCAATGAATAAATATAGAGTAAAGGACTTATTGTCGAATGCAGGCAACAGATCAGCTACAAAAGCCAAAAAATAGCTTGAGTTGTATTTCTATTTTTCCTAAAGCCGAATTGTTCTTTACTTAAAACATTGTTCAAAGAATAAAACTGGGTTAGACGCTAGTGAATCGCGTTTTCAAGGGAGACCGAACAACTCGATTGAATTTAAAAAATCCATCCCTAACTTTTTGAGTCATAGGATTGAGAAAAATGAAGCAAATAAACAAACCTACAGATGGACATATCTTCACCAAAAGTTAATCATTTGTTCCTCCTAACATACCTAACAATCCCTGTAAATTCCGTCTAAATCGGTTCATAATATTTTGAGTTATCTTGGTGACAGACAGACAAACACGACGAAAACATAACCTACTTGGCTGAGGTACTTACTTAATATTATATTATGCACATGATGCCGCACATCGGGCATGAGAGGAGCAGCCATCATCTTGGTAAAAGGTATATTGTTGTTGTAGTTATGTATGGGGTGGCTCTGGAGGGGGTCGGGCGTGTGGCGGAAGGTAAGAGAAGGAAGGCTGGGAGCATAAGAAGTCAGTCACAGATAAAGTACTGTCCCATAGAGAGGTGGGAAGGAGGGCAGTAGGGTGAGCGGGACACTTAAACAGGTGGTTGACGGTGTGGGGGGCGCGGTGACACTCTGGGCAGGAGTCCGAATCCGCCAGTCCGATTCTATGGCGGTATGACATCAGGGCAAAGCAGAAACCTGAGCGCAACTGTGATAGAGTGGAACGGGCCGCACAAGAGAGGACCGCCTCATCTGGTGAAATCTCAGGTGGGGCAGAGCCCAAAACCCTGTTAACGGGTAGACAGTCTAGTGAAGCTTGCACGGCAGATCGATGGAGGGAGGAAATCGCTGAGCGGTACTCTGGGGAAGGCATGCTATTGTCAGTAAGTTAGTGTAAGTGGTTGATGTCGAGTTGGAACTTGGTTGCTAAGTTGTGGCGGATGAGACGGGGGCCAGCCTGTGCGGTGACAACAGAGTGGGCTGGGTGTTCAGGACGAAGGGCGGAAACAAAGTATTGACGGCAGTAGAGGTCGAGGGATTGCTCGATCCTCAGCAGCTTGGACTCAGCTTGGAGATGGTTCACGGAAGCCATGCGGAGGCAACCGGTTGCGGTGCGGAGAGCGGCGTTTGGAACCGTCTGCAGCCCACGAACCGCGGACTGGCGAGCCCCGGGTTACCAAACTGGAGCCGCGTAGGTGATGAGTGGTCGGACAAATGCCCTGTATGTGAAAAGCAGCGTCTCCTTGCACTGGCCCCAGCGAGTGCCCGCCGGGGCCTTGAGCAGTCTGAGGCGGCTGGAGGCTCGAGCGGCTGTGGAAGTGATGTGCGGTGTAAAGGTGAAGTGGGTGTCAAGTGACGCCGAGGATTTTGGGGCGGGGCTCCAGAGGCAGGGCAGAGTCGTTCATAATGATGCCGGGTCAAGTGTTGACTGATGGGTGTCGGTTGTCCATAGAGTTGAGTTGGATTTGGAGGTTGATATGGTAAGGCCCTTGTTTGCTGCCCAATTGCTGACTGAGGCAGAGTGATCCGAGAGAGCGGCAGCAGCGGTGAGAGGATTGTGATTGGACGCCACGACAGTGAAACGGTGAGAGGATTGTGATTGGACGCCACGACAGTGAAATCGTCGGCATAAGATGTTACAGAGGGGCAGCAGAACTGGTCCTGAGGGATGAGAAAGTCAGAGACGTAGAGGTTGAACAGTGAGGGTGAGACGACCGAGCCCTGAGGAACCCCCGCATTGACAGCCCGGAACTGGGAGCGGGAACCGCTGTAGAGGCAGCAGACTGCTCGGCCCCTGAGTTAAGTCGCGAGTCATCTGACAACGTTGTGGTGGAGTGTGGTACCGGAAACTGAAGAGAGGAGGCCCTCAGTGGGAACGGTGTCGAACGCTTTGCTGAAGTCAATCAGTAAAGCCACCGTGCGGTCGTGGGGTTTGGGTTTATTCATACCGCGGGTTGCTTGGAAGGCCAAAGGAAGTAGAGCAGATGTGGTAGAGTGCATGGACCGGTAACCGTGTTGGTGAGGGGCTGTTTGGTAAGCCTCACTGATGAAAAGTAGGACAAGGCGCTCCAAGATTTTCACAGCGGGTCACAGGAGCGATATTGGGAGGTAAGTTTATCCTTTATCCGCAGGTTTATTTGGTTTTAAGATGGCAATTATGACAGCCAACTTCCAAAGGCAGGGATGTCTGCGTGATCAAGGGAGAGATTGTATAATCTGGTGAGATAGGTGATGCCCTGCGGGCCCAGATGCCTAAGATGTAGAATGGACAGTTGGTCTGGGCCCACAGCTGTGGAGGACCCTGATGCGACTATGGCCTCATGGACTTGAGCGGGAGTGAAAGAGGAGAAACCGTGAGCAATGGGGTGGTGCTTTCGAAGTAGACGCCTGGCCAGTCTGGGCGAGGTTGCTAGAACAGGGGGAGAGGTGGCAGTAAATTTCTTGCAAAAGCCCCTGGCTATATTGCCGTTGTGGGTGAACGTGTGATTTCCAAAATATATAGGCTGGTTGCGAGGGACACCGGGCTGCTTGCCTGATAGTGAGCGGAGCAGAGACCAGAATTTCCTGGGGTTGGTCTTGGGGTCGCAATCTTGGATCGTTTGTTTCCAGGCCTCTTGGGCCGCACCGCAGAGGAGGCGATCCACTTCTTGTTGTAAGTGAGGAAGGGAGGGGTCGTGGAAAGACGTGATGCGAAGATTATCGCGACGGAAGATGGCGTCTCTGGCGTCCGAAGTGAGTCGGGGGATATATTCCTTGCGATGACCGGCCGGGATGTGGTGTTTAGCAGCTGATAAGACGGCCCGATTTAGGGCCTTCAGTCCGCCACTACAGGAGGAGGGTAGTGGGAGGGAGGTAAAAAGTTCCTCGCCCTCGCGAGTGAACTCCTCCCAGTTGGCTTTCCTAAAGTTAACGAAGGTGCTTATGGGACCGGAGGGGGTCAAGTCACTGAACTCGGCTGTGATCAAGATGGGTAGATGATCAGATGAGAGGGTGGTAGTGGTGGACCACTAGTAATCCAGTACAAGATGAGCTGAGATAACGGTCAGGTCCGGGGAAGAGCCCGGACCGTCCCGAGGGACCCTGGTGGGCGAGTTGCCATTGAGGAGACAGTAGGGTCCATTATTGATGGAGGCACTAATCTCTTCACCCCGCGCGGCGGCCCGCGCATCCTGGGTTACAGAATACCAGTCAGTGTTGTGGGCGTTAAAGTCACCCATAATGAGAGTGTCAGCCGAGGAGTCGGCAAAAGGGCGGAGGAGTTGCGCCTGTATCCCGGGGAGCAAGATGTGGCTGGAGGAACGTATATGTTGATTTGAGTGAGGGAAGAGGAACATAGAGTGACGGTGACACCCGAGTGTTCTACTGTGTGGTCGTTGGGGAATAGGTGGTTAGTGGTAGCCTGCTGGTAGGGGATGTCCTGTCTAATTAGGAACAACTCGTGCGTGTGTCCCAAATGAGAAATCTACAGACATTGGTTCGAACCGCAGATTGATATGCCAATAGGACCAAAGTAGTGTACAGATACAATCAAACACCTATCGGTAAAAACCATGGTGTCAGCTATGGAAAAATTGTCAATTCGACGACCTGCGATAATCCATCTCTGGTTAAATTCAATAGCTCCTGCAGCAGAATCTGAGCACTAGACGTTGTCTGAACCCGTCAAGCACAACAAAATCTCCCCCACCTGACAGACGGACAAGAATTCGCGACCTTCAGCGTCACTTCACCATACTTTAACCCCGTACAAAGTCAGAGAAGACTAGAACGCCTCGTGGCGTATGACCGTCTCCAGCGGTGGGGGCAAATTCGACGCAGTCATTTTTGATGGCAGATAATCCTAGTATTTCATATCCCTTCTGTGTCCAACAAGGTTAGCACACTACGCCCCTAGTATATTAGCTCCATAATAATAAGATAAGAAAAATAAAACGCCTAGTGGCGTTAGACGATCTGCACGATGGAGGCAAATTCGCGGCTTTAGAAGCAGATTCAATGCTGTCATTTTTATGGCTAGCTAGGCCAAGTTTTTAAGCATGTTTTACATCTAGGTCAACCCACTAAGCTCCCTACAAAAAATATGAACATTGCTCAACTCCTTCAAATATACGAATGCACATATATATATGTACTTAAATCTTCAACAGAAGTATTATCACCTCTCACTTCCTTCGCGGGTGATGCAGAGAAATGCAGCGTAACCCAATAGCGCAGTTACGAACGTGTTAAACGACGCTGCCCAGCTAGCGTTGCAGGCAGGAAGAGCCGGGCAGGTCCCACTGAGCCATGGCAGAGTTAGGAGGCCTTCCCTTAAGTGTCATAATGTGTGTGTGTGTGTGTTAATAGTAGGAGTGTGGAAGCTGCCGACTCACCGGTCAATTCTTAAGCTCAGTATATTTACAATTATGACAAGTGTTGTTTTATCGGCTGAGAGTTAGCTTAGAAGGCCCCTTCTTGAATTGTGTGTGAGTTCCCCCTTAGTTAAATTTCTCAGCTGTCAACGTGTTAGTGTTTTCCCCGACTAGATTAAATTCCTATAAAATTTAACCCTTATTTCTCTGCCCTGTAAAGCCTGGGACTGTAAATTGATCAGATCGTGCCACGCTACCCATGATCAATGACCATAATTCCTAATATTTTGAGAAGGCAACTAATGCGCAAATATTGCGTTGGAATTTATTTTGATTTTCTACAGAAACGCAGTTGCTAAAAATTCATAATCTTCCATTAGAAAAGTATTGTCCCTTTGTGTTAAAATGTACCAAGTTCCCAACAGATTTGTAGAAGAGCATTACAGCAAGATTTGACTTAACATAAAAGTCTTGTACTTCTATGTACATCGGCTACCTTCCGGAGAATAACCGGAAACAATCCAGAAGTGTCAGTGCCTCCATAATGGTCCAAGTCTAGAAAAAAAAAATATGTTCTTCAAAAGTTCTGAAAGCAACATCGGGGAACCTCGGTTCAAGGTCACATCCTAAGAGAATGCGCATCTGGTCCCGGATCGGATTTTGAAGGAAGAAAGCCCAACCAAAAGTCTGCTTTCGCAGCAGGGTCCATAACAAGGCCAACACCAGCTCGAATTATAGAGGATTGATGTGTTCGCACCAAAGACGACGCTCTTTATTGTGGACTACCACTTATGTGCGCTAACTGTTGAAGCCAATAACTCTTTAGACTTTAGAATATATGTACTCCCTCTTAGCCTCTGCATAAGAAACCTTAGCCTAACGCTGCAGTGCCCTGAAACACTGAGGGATTACATCAGACTGGCTAGTGCGTCAACGGAAATATACCTCCTGCTTCGACTGATGGGTCCTCCGACAGATATCATCAAACGACGTTTCGTCGCCGGTCCTGATCGTAATGAAGCGGGACAGCACAATGGTACACACTATACAAGAGAAGCCCGATCCCCCTACCTAGTAGTCCCTGTAAATTTTGTAATGATTCATCCGTAACTTTTCGAGTTATCTTGGTGATGGATTAACAAACAGCCCATCTCAACGGAAACATAACCTCCTCGGTGGAGGTAATAAAGAGAAAGTAAAACGAGCTTGCTGAAACCTTGCAGAGATTTGTTAGTCACTCTTGCGTGCCTTTCTACTGAGCGCTTGAAAAATATCTCTTTGGGAAAGTGAAACTCTCCAACTACCTCTACTTTTTCAATTGAGATAGATAAGCCTCTCTAACACCTACTAATATAAGATCTTGCATAAGCCACAACTCCTCCAATAATTCTGTCATAGTTTTATCCTTTACTTATTATCCGTTTGCTAATGTGAAGTTGACCACATTGCCCCTAGGGTTCATGTACTACTGTTTAGACTAAACAACTCCCTACAGTAACATTCATATACATAGTGTACCTGTCCTATTTTGACGTGTGAGTATATAATTTTACCTAAAGTTGGTCGTAGCTGCCAGCCGGATGCTGCCTTCTAGTTTGCGAGTTTTAATTTCTTTCGAAGTGTTGTTCTGATTGAATTCGCCAACGATCAAATACGAACTTTTCGAACATTGAAGAAAAATTTATACATTATGTAAAACTGTTTACTGATTTTAAATATCTTACATCATAGCATTAAATAGTAAAAAAGTTAGAGTAGGTACTCTACTATAAGCCTTTTCATTAAATCCTCATTCATTACGGCTTTATTGTCTGAAACATGGAAGACCAAAACCAACAATCCTCCCGAAGCCGTTAATGCAGAAAATGTGATGGCATGGTTTCCAATTTGAAAGATTGATTAGCAAACATTACCCCCTCCTAAAACCATTGATAATTATTACATGCAATACTTGATTAGCAATGTTTGCTAGCAACTTCATCTAATTCCGTTTGATGTCTAACAAGCAGTAAAATAGGAAGTCGGGATGAAGAAATTTCACCACATTACTATTTCCGGTATTATTTGGTTTTATGCACTCCAAAAAAAAAATTTTTTAATCGACTCATTTTTTATGTACATAGATAATTAATGAATCTGGAATCTGTTTTTGTCGAATGGACCTACTTTTTGAGATATATGACCTTAAAGTTCCTATTGTTTTCTAAATATCCGACTATGACAGAGTATAATGGAACACTTTTTAAGTAGGTTAGGTAAAAAAAAAAATATTTAAAAGATGTTCCATTATATTCTGTCATCCCCGGGTATTTTCTCCCATAGGACAACAGTGGGAACTGCAAAGTTATATATCTTAAAAAGTAACTCCGTCCGACATATACGGATTTCAGATTCGTAATCTACATCAGAAAATGAGTCGATTAAAAAAATTTTAGACGTGCATAAAACCGAATTTTACCTATTTCCCTCTTTCTACAGCTTGAAGAAAAGTTTGCTGCTCTACTGTTCCTCATATCTCACACACAATATAGGGACTTCCTTAGCCCTCCATTCCATGTCCCAGAACCCTCTACACTTCCTTATGCAGGGGCCACACTAGGCATTCATCCTCGCAACTTGCTGTCAGGACGCGCAGCTCGTACGTCTTCGAACAGCAATATTGCTGCTAGGAACAAACAAGTTGCGCTTACGTGGCGAAAGGTCGCTTGAGGTTTTCTTTTGGCAACCAGTTGGTCATACAGCCGCGTAAATCGAATTTGTATTTACAGTGCGATTCTGAGTGCTTTTTAAAGCCTTTTTTGTTATTTGTAAAGTGTATTTTAGTTACTTATCCTACGAACTGAGATGAAATAAAAAGTATGTTTACATTGTGGCGTTTTCGCTCATCACTGCAAGTTTCTGCTGTCAAATCGCAGCTCGGTGCGTTTTCGCGGGCGTCCATTTTGATACTTCCGCGCGATTTAGGCAGCAAACAAAGCAGGTTCATCTGCAAAACGAATAAACTAGGCGTTCCATGAGGCTTTCTTGTTTCTTTATAGACATTTTAAAAGCCTTCAAGCCACTCTGATTTCTATTTCACTGCAAATTTGACGAAAAATAGGAAACTTTACTACAGT
>LQNS02276929.1:5749007-5759523 GCA_001587735.2 Parhyale hawaiensis | reverse complement strand
GAAACTTTCACGGCTTTGAAAGGCCTTTCAGACAGACCCGTGAAACTTTCAACACTGGGACTTGATGTGTGATATATCAAGTCCATCCTCTTGGTTGATAATATCCATAATTCCCTGCAGTGGAGTAGCCAGGGGAGGATCGTAGGGAGACACACTCCCTCCCTAAAAAGTTACACGCGCCCTTCACTGGAAATGAGGCCTTGAAAAAAATGTACTACTTAGGGCCTAGCTTTTGTGTCTCGCTGTCCCACCCCCCTTGAATTTTGCTAGCACTCCTAGTGCCCACCTCCACATGTAAATTTTCCAGGTCTTTACCCGTTCATTCAGAAGAGCCCAGAGGCATAAAAATTATTAAAAAGACCTTCCCCAGCTGCACAGAACTGCTGACTTCCGCGTATGATTGGATCCGTGGAATATTTGTATAAGTTAGTAGCACCAATGAAACGTTCACGCTTTGGCTTAAGGCGCTTCAGATAGATCAGTGGAACCTTTGCATTGTACCATGGCTATTCCCCGTCAACATCACAAACAACACCGAGATGCATGATATCTTATACGGCCAGCCTTTTTGCTGATAATTACTGAAGCTGCCCATGTCTAAGTGGCCCGTGGATTATATTTATAAGCCCCTCTGTCTAACTGGACCCTTGGCATTCCTTTGGCAGTAAACCACGGTACAGGTTCCCCAAAATTTATTCTTAAAACTTTCGGGCGTATAAACAATTAAAAAGACCTGGCCTGTGGCCGAGAGATTAGTCACCAGTCGTATCACAGATACGCCAGCTTCTTGAACTCAATAAAGTGCAAAACAATGAAGAGTGAAGGACGAAAATCGCCAATATATTTGCCTCTCGCGTTAGCTGTAGCACAGATACCTGATTTCGCATGTAAGGCCAAATGCGAGTTGAACAGTGAATTCAGGCGTAACACACGAAGGAAGGAAGGAACGAACGAAGGAACAACGCTATTAATATTATAGATGGTATTTTAGTTGCGGAAAAACTATATTGCAGGATTCTCGGTCAACAAGTGCAAAACTATTACACAAATAAAAATTATGATTTATTAACAAAATGTTTGAAAGTTACTTTCGGTTGCGTTTCTTGTTTGTTCACGTACCCTCATGAAATATGTTACGTGTACCTCCAGCACTACGCGGACTCCAGTTTGGACAACATTGGTCTAGCCCACATCGGCCTAACCTAACTCAACCTAACCTATTATAACTCTCTTTATTCAAGTTAGAGCAAACCAGAGTAAAGTAAGTAATTTAATTTGTTTTGAAATATGTTTCAATGCCAATAATTGTTTTTTTCGAAGTACGTATATTCATTCCAGCTTCACAGCTTTGAGAGAAAATTTGCATTGCAGCATCACATTTTTCACTCCTGGACTCTCTTTATACACTCTCTCGGTGTATCATTTCATAAGGTTTAAGTACGTTCACTGACAAGTTTATTGCTCCGAAACCAGATAATTTCAATCTCGAAGTTAGTTATTATGTCCATAGCATTCTGCGGATGATTATATGTATTTGGATTTTTTTTGCCAATAAATCAAAATTACTTTTAAAGAAAGCTCATCGGTTATTGTAGATACTGCCAGCTAAAGCAGACCTGCCCTGCACATCGTCAGTGTTCATGGCTACATAAATCTTATACTCATTGACGTTAACTGGTTATAATCTCCGAGGTAGCGAAGTTTTATGGTCCCTAAATACTAGTCGAACTTGCATTGATTGTCCGAGTATCAGTTTTATCCCCTGGAAAAACTTTGTCATTATTATCCTAATTGTGACTGAACTTTGCAGTGGCCTCTGCTGCAGAAATTTCGAATAAGTTGGCCCTTCGTCGAAATGCATCGAGTATGGGAACAGTAAAGTGTCAGTTCTCTTCCTGTACACGCGTCCAGGAACACGTCCAATTGCGTTGGCAGCATAATCTGTTTGTTGCATATTGTAGTTTAAATACAGTTTGGAAAACTACTTTCGTGAGACGTTGCAGTGGATGAATTATGGATGCCCGCTAGGTGTGTCAAAATTACAGTCATATACAAAACTTATTGTTAGAAGAAAGAATTGGATATCACAATTTTATATCCATCGTCTTTTAAAATTAATGTACAAGCTGAAGGCTTCATCATCTGTACACCTTATGTGAGGTCATATTTAAATACGTTATACAGGCATTTTAACACAAAATATGAAGTAAAACCAAGAATATTTGAAGGATCATTTGAGATAACAGCATTTCGGGAGCCAGCTTCCTTACCGCATTACTTCACTAACTTCTCCAGCGTGTGCATCATGAGGCATTTGAAAATTGTTATCTTAACTGCATTCACTTGCCATGTGTGCTTTGCAAACAACCACGCCAAGTGGATATCCGGAACTGCCAACGAAGAAGAGTTGGAGGAAAATATCTACCGCAGAGAAACGTACTCGGTATCTTCACCTATGCACTGCCTCGCCCTCGCCACCACAGCAGCGTGGGCCTACATGGCCTGCTACTCCCGCCTCCGAGTGGGCAGCGAGTGTCACCTGTGGAACGAAGACGCGGTGAGGGGCGCTACGGGCAAAAAGAGTGGCGTCATAGGGACCACCTCCTGTAAAATACGCACCACCTACTCTGGTAATGGTATCTATGTCTTAAAGCCTTTTCATACACATAACAGCAAATGAAAATTATACCGCACTTACTAAGGGAGGTATTTCCCAAATGCCTATTTATCTATTTACTAGAGTACCCGTGCCGTCAAAAAATGACGGCAGGGCTTGGGGTTTTTCATCAACGTTGTATAATGAGTAAATTTAATAAAATAATAGCAGGCGAAAACTAGATAGCAGATTTTGTTATAACTTTTTGTTCGTTGCTTTTCTAAACGCAAAGCAATATTTTCGAATGTGATCACAAAATATCATATTACATACAACATACACGACGAAAATTCAGGAATACAGTCAACTAGTCATTAATTAATTTTCTTTAATCTCATGAAGACGTGCTCCACGAAGACCTAAGGGAAATTCAGTTAGAAATTTCTTTCATAACTACATACATCTATGTATGAATGTCATCAACGAGGTAGTTATAATTAAAAAGAGGGAGCTATAGTGTTACAGACTGCGATTGAAATCAAATTAGCATGCGAGACTGGTGGTATATAGGTATGCCCCTAAGGACTGCCCATATCCACTGTAAATTTCCCTCGGGAAAAGCCACTTTACGTCATTTTTGCGAAAATATCCAAGAAAGAGAACATAAGAGCGAGTTCTTTGCTAAATTAAATATAGATATACATATATATTTCCATATATTTGGTTATTAAGGACTAGTACAGGCTTTAGTTTATAATTAAGCTAAATATAAAGTAAAATCCGTGCCAGTCCTTAATAACAAAATGTAATGAATCTCGACAGATGTCCAGCCACATTTTCGATATATATTTCAGCGTTTTAGCCTTATACTTTGGCAGCCAACAAAAAACAGATGTTTAATGCTGGATCCAAAAGGCATAGGCGGCACTCATCTCTTTGGTGTTCAAAGTCGAATGGGTAAAATTCTACTTTACGGGTATATAAAAAGACACTTTTTTATTATATGTGTTTTCTGATGTAGAAACCGAATCTGAAGTCCGTTTTTTGTCGGACGAACCTACTTTTTGAGACATGACCTTGAAGTTCCCATTGTTTTCCTATGGGAGAAAATACCCGGCGATGGCATTAAATAGGTTTTTTCACCTAACCGATCGTAACCTAACCTAAATAAAACCTATTTAACAAGTGTTCCAATAAGCTCTGTCATCGCCGGGTATTTTCCCCCATAGGAAAAAAATGGGAACTTCAAATCCTATATCTCATAAAGTAGGTCCGGCCGACAAAAACGGACTTCAGATTCGGTTTCTACATCAAAAATACACGTAATAAAAAAAGTCATTTTAGATGCTCGTAAGGTGAAGTAATATCATCGAATGTTTAGTAGATGTGTATAGTTCAACGCTAGAATCGAATCCATATTAGCTGCAACATGGTACAGAATCTTCGAGTTGCTGAAGCCAAGCCTCTCGAAAGCCCAAAAACCCTGTCGTCAGGTTAAATTTAGTCGTACCGTGTAATATTTTTTGTGTGTATTTCGAGATCAAATTACGGAAGTGCAGCTTAACGAGGAGGATCAACCAAATATTAATGTGTTGCGCTATGTAGTTATATTTACAAGGTATGATTCCTTTATTTGTATCATGTGCATGTACGATGTAACAGCATAATAATTTCATCATTGACACATACGAAGTCAAAGCAGCTGCATTGAGCCCGGGAAAGTGAGTCATACTATCCGGATAAGAGCCGGCCTTGTATCGATAACAGAAACTGATACTTTGCTGCTTCACTAGTAGTAAGCTATACGGTTGAGGCTGGATTACGGGGGAGAGTTAGGAAGTTGGTAGAGCTTTGCATTTCTGGAGTCATTACTGCATCGCGTGAAGTGCGGAGCGTCAAAGAGATAAGAAAACATAGACCTCGGTCACAAGTCCTGCATTTACATTCACACACAGAGACTAATATCGTATTGCTAGCGCTATTTGTTGTATATCAGTGATCCGAGAACAAAAAATGCTGCTCTGCTTGTCACATGCAAGTTACACCGTTGAAGCGTTTCAATTTAAAAGCTGAATTATGCCAACTAGATACATTTTGAACGCCTTTTCAGCTGTGTTCCACACACTGCTACTGTAAATCCAGTACGATAGCGAGTTCTTCCCTAACCCAGGTTTTCAATTCCTTCGTACTTCCCAATTAAAATTTTTCGGTGGAACAAGCGCGGCGTATAGTGTGCACCTGGTCGCCCTTTTGAGCGGGACATCCGTGAGGTTCGGGTACTGCACGGTCGCTATGCGCGTTTTTGAGGGGTGGCACGGGCGACCTCGTTCCGAACATAAATCACCCATACAGGGCGCGCTTGCCCGACCGTGTTCCACGGATATTCCACGTCTTGGCCAAAATAGCAGNCGTGCCACCCCTCAAAAACGCGCATAGCGACCGTGCAGCACCCGAGCCTCACGGATGCCCCGCTCAAAGAGGCGACCTGTGGCGGCCATGTGTGGACCAAACGCCACGGTAGTTCCACCAAAAATTTTTAATTGGGTTCTAATTAATTATGCAACATTTACTTCACGCTTGCTCAGGATGTTGTGTGCAGGTGCGGTATGAGTAAATTTACCCACGGTATACAAAAAGTGTTCTGGAACCGATCACTATCCAGTGAAAACATACTCAAGTGGTGTAGGAAACAAGACACAAAAAAATTTACTGGTAACTTCATGAATATAGATTCAAATATCAACATTCATTTTTTCACTGAATGCTCAATACATATTCACTTCTTTTATTCTGGTTCATTAGTCCAAAAACAGCTTTCAAAACTGTCCTAAGGTGGACTAAAAACACGGGGTGTTAAATATAAGACACATTCATCGGCATCCTTGCTCAAAATGGAACAAAATTTAGTCTCTACAGGCATCCTCTTCACCTTGTAGGACATCTAGGCAACGGACATTCACTTATTTTAATGAATTATTAACCATTTTTACGGAATATTTTTGACACGAGTGAACGACACATTACAGTTTTAGTTTGTCGCCAAACCACCGTCCATTGGCGTAGACTTGTCATGTTAGGATGTCCGAGAATTTCGATGGGATGGAGATCTGGTGACTTCGCAGGCCAACAAACAAAAATATCCCTGTTATTGACTTGGCATTACTTATGTTGTGTGTTCTACTGTGTAACTTTCGGTGATGTCTCTCCTGAACCACAGCGTTATTCTGGTAGAAATATAAACAATCAGAGAGGCATTTCTGTTATGCTTCTATCTACTCACTGGACTTTTTTATACTTCAAGCCACGGTTTAGGGAATACATTATTCTGAGTGCCATCTTTGCATAGTGAATTCTGCCTGCTTGAATAAGGTAAGAAGAGCCTGCTTGTGTTAGCTTATCACTCGCATTTTTCCCATACTGTACAGTCACTGGCTGTTGAGTTTAGCTGTTTGCCTCCTATACGTCAGATGAGGTATACCAGGTTTGCCTTCTACACGTCAGATGAGGTATACAGGTTTGCATTCTACACGTCAGATGAGGTATACCAGGTTTGCCTTCTACACGTCAGATGAGGTATACCAGCTTCATGGACTCATACACTATAGCAAATTCAATTCATTTTCAGACTGTTTTAAAGCGCACAACACCAAGGCGGAACTGGGAGAAACTTATCCTGATCTTTTGTGCTCGGCTGTTGAGATGAACTGCACGCAGACTGGCGCCAAAGCCGTTGGTAAGAACTGCTTCGAATAGTGAGTAGTCGAATGTTTAGTGTGCATGTGTTTCGAGTTGCAATAGCAAAATCCCAATTTAACTAGTTGGATTATCAACAAGTTTGTCTTACTGTTGTCTGTGGTAGATTTGCCAGCGATGGGGGCTCTCAGGAGGTCGCAATAATCTGAGCCTTTCGTCGACGGTATCATAGCCATGACAAAAATTAGATCGACTGCCGCCGTGCATTCCTTTGGTGAAATGCATGTCTCAGGAACTGCTTACCGGCACAATGCTAATCCTAGCACGTAATCGTAGACGAGATTTGAAACAATATATATATATATATATACACATTCTGAGTACTTAGGTAGCAACCCTTCTTGTATACAGGTTTGGTTAAACTGAAGTATAAACAAATAAAGATATTGTAACGAAACAATACGGCGTTCTATTTAACCAAACCTATATACATATATGCATACGNGTGACGTTGCTCACATCACCTCACGTGTGTGGAGTCACTGTGCTGGGTGTCTTCTGTGGTGCCGCAGTTTGCAACCAAAGAGAGAGCCAGCAGCGAATTATCTCCACAGTGCACGTAAAATTATCTCCACAGTGCACGTAAAATT
Organism: Parhyale hawaiensis; assembly: GCA_001587735.2. Lineage (NCBI taxonomy): Eukaryota > Metazoa > Arthropoda > Malacostraca > Amphipoda > Hyalidae > Parhyale > Parhyale hawaiensis. Next base: position 5,752,584 of record LQNS02276929.1, on the reverse strand, counting down.
ATCTCCACAGTGCAGATGGGAAAAAAGAATGGGATGGAGGGCAGAGGAAGAACTTATATAATTATACGTGGGCGAAGCAGAAGAAGAAAGACATACATCGTAAAGCGCTGTTGGAGATGAGGGAAATAATAAGTGAGACTGAAATTTCAGCATTCTGATCATCTATTTTGCTGTACGTATATCAGACATTGGACGAAATGAGTTCGAGTTGCTTGCAAACATACGTAATCATGGATGGTAATGTAATGCTTATCTAAACTGGGGGGGGGGGATATTTGCATTATTAATTTCTTAAACTGGAAACCACGCCATCACATTTTCTGAACTAAAGGATTCGGGTTGACTATCTGTTTTGGTCGTCTCTGTTTTAGACCATAAAGCAAAGAAGATTGGGGGTGTAATGAGTAGTCTTGTACTGCAGTACTTTTATGCTTCAACTCTTTTTATAATAAAGATAGGATTGTTTGCTTGAACTGCGGTGACGGCGGTTCACCGCCGATAACCTGGCAAAGCTGCGTCGCATCAAACTGCATCGGATAGAACAAAAATACTGAATAAATATGCATATAAAAAGTAGTAGACTACGATGATTTTTTTTTATTTGTGCATTTTTCAGTTATCTACATAATTATTATCGTTAGAATTACACTAGACTGGCGACGTGAGTACGAAGGGACCTCCATAATGCCATTAACCCCCACGTAGCCAGTCCAGCAAGATAAGAAAGAAATAGAGGAAATTAAAAATAATGGAATTACTCTGTTTGCAAAGTGTTTAAAGCTGCCAACACCTACAAAGGCAGAGCCATCAAGATTGTTCCAAATAATTTATCTACCCGAGATGGAACAAACGAACGAGAAAAGTGGCCAGTACGATGTCGTGCAGATTCCAAGACAAACTCATGAAGGGTACCGGTTACCCGTTCCCAAGCAAATGGTTCCGGGAGAAAACCCGCCAATGGAAGATTTCGGTAATTATATATTTTATAGAGAAAACAAATTCCACCGACACTGTGACGATGCACCAGATCACAAGAGACTACAGCAGCATGAACGCACTGTAATAAGCAAATTCAGTAGCAGAACCACTGACTCAGAAGCATTCACCATGCGTGAACTATACAATTTTTAAGTGCCATGATAAATGAAAAATAAAATAAGAATGCACTCATTTTTGTTTCGTTAGTTACTTGATGACGGGTTACTGTACATTGAGAAAAAAAAACATTACTCAACTATCCATTTTCTGTCACGCTGTAACAGAACAGATATGTGGAAATTAGCCCAGGCTGCACGCTGGCCATGGTCATCCTGTCGAGCTTCATTGAAAGCTGATTGGTAAAAAGTTGGTTGGTTGCAGATGATGGCAACCGTATCTTATCAGCGACAGTTGAAATGGAAATAATAAAGGTATTTTAAAGCTTTTCTTAGCGCTGCCATGCCTATCGCTGTCGTGGAGTCTGATTCGTACGAGTATTACCTTCTGAATACATCGAATCTCTGGCAAATATAGAGAGACCTTATATTTGAATGCACTTCTCATGCATTGCCGAAGTTGAAACCAAAACCAAATCACTGAAGATATTTCAAGCTTCCATTAGCCCTCTCATGCATCTTGATTTGTAGTTTATTACGGTACCACAAATAATTTCGTTCCATCAACTATTCTTCGAACTTTGATGCAATTTTTGGCGAGACAGCTTTCAATAACAATATATATATATATATATATATATATCAGACAAACATAATATCCTAGGATATCCATGATACCAAATCGAATCAATTACCTCCAGTGTTGGTGAACTGCCTTCATAAGTAATTAATTTTTTCCATGTCAAAGAAATGAAATAAGAGTGTCGATGCTCAGTAATATGAAGCTGTGAACCCTCATCTGCATGTTCTTTACAGTTGGCAATTGGAAAAAAGCATGATCACTTAAGCAGGATCAACACAAATTATTCGCTGTCATTTATGACAGCGCTGGCTCCCTAGTATATATGTATCTATCTAATTGGCCTGATAGAGGGGGTACATCTTCCTCCGAGAACCTTGTAGGTTAGGAGGCAAGGACTGGTTCCGCTAATATCCTAACTATATATATGTAGGTATATGATATTTGCGGGTTTACTATGTATTGAACCATCTAATAGCCCGTATCGAAATATATATATATACTGTATATAGCTATTTCGATACGGGCTATTAGATGGCCAACAATCTTTCAATACGCCCTGTTAAGTGGCCGGCGTCTCGATAGAGGTACGAAAAATGTAGATAGTCTATCGGCCTGTTAGCTTCAAATAGTGAAAAAGTATCAAGCACACCATATATTTTCGCAAATATGGTTTCATTTTGAAGCAAAATAAGTCTACGTTGGAACGCACACCTACTTCTCATAAACCTCCAAAATTTTCTGATGCTGCCACCCACCACCACCGACCACTATGCTAGTACAGCACCTCTTCCAATGAGCTCTTACCCCGCCAACCTTGTAGGTTAGGAAACCAGGACTGCTTCTGCTATTGTCCTAAGAACGTCTAACACATAGTAAACCCGTATGTATACCTATATATAGTTTGGATATTAGCAGAGCCAGTCCTTGCCTCCTAACCTACAAGGTTCTAGGAGGGGGTGTACCTCTATCAGGCGAATTAGATATATATAACTAAAACGCCTCATGGCGTAAGACCATCGCCGGGGGTGGAACCAAATTTCATCGCCGTTATTTTTTATGGCCAGCTAATCCTACTTTTTGCATGGGTCACATCGAGGATAGCCCACCAGACTCCCTGTAAAAAAAATCATGAATATAGCTCAACTCCTTATAGCTTTTTTGGGTTAAGAGTAAAGTTCATCGCCGTCATTTTTTATGGCAAGCTAATCCTACTTCTTTGTTATGGGTCACATCGAGGGCAACCCACCAGACTTCCTGTAAAAAATTATTAACATTGCTCAACTCATTCGATCATTTATTGGGCAGACAAGAAAACAAATATATAGACTATACAAACTTAAATCTTCAACGAAAACATTATCACCACTGTTCGCTTCGCTTGTGGGTGATAATTGCCAGACACATGTATCGTAATCGTATCTTGATGCAACTGCATCAATCGATGACGCCTATAGAGTGCGTCTCTCTATAGAGTGCGTACCTGACGGACTTCTCATTGGAGACCACGTTGCGTTGGTTGCACGAGGTTACGTATGTTGAAGCGTCTCTTGAAACTTTTTGCCTCCGTCGTAAAGAGAGCATTTTGATGAAAATTTGCTTTACTATAATTCATTTTAACTGAAAAATTGCAGTAATATGTGGATGACCGTGTAAAAAATAGCCAAACAGTAATGCATTGCCGAAAATAGTTATTGCTAGACCCCTTCATTCTTTGAGAATGTTTAGAATGCTGTGATCATTGTCACGAGGTTGAACGTTCGTTTTTAACCAGGGAAGGGGCTGATAATTCTCGAAATTGCAGCGTCAGCTTTTCTGAAAGTCATAGCGTACTGCGAGGACACTAACGAAACCAGAATTAAGGGTAGTAATTTGAGCCTTCTCTCTATGATGAACTCTGGTT
>LQNS02276929.1:5737211-5748024 GCA_001587735.2 Parhyale hawaiensis | reverse complement strand
CTAGGCTTGCAACAGCATATTCCCAGTGTAGAAGATGCTGGCTTTTTGTCACAGATGGGACCTGGTCTAGCACGCTAAAAGCAAACTACTGTACAGTCAACCGATGATGATCGCGAAAGAATGTCACTCCGATACCACTTGATTACAAATAGTCACACTTAAAGTAACTCTCATTCCATTTCGGGTAGTTAGAACATTAGAAAATAAACATAGAAACTCCCTGCTCTACGAAAAGTGCTGTCCCTGAATTAGTACGCTTTTCCTTAGGCCAAAGAAAATATCTGTTTTGGCGTTTCACGAATACGTCAAGGCAGCTATATCCGATGGTGCACAAAAACGTGGGCCGATTCGGGGACAGCACCTTTCACAAACTGTTTGATAATTGCAAATAATGCTGTGTGTCATATCCATTTTTCAGCATCTTACGAGTACTGGGTGGGAGCGCAGAAACACTGCAACGACAAGTGGTACTGGTTGAATAACGGTCGGAGCCCCGGGCCAACGGGGCAGGGCGACTGGATGTCAACACAACCCAACGATGGCAGCGCCTACTGTGGCCTTCTTGCAACAACCGATTTTTCATTGGGTGACCGCGTCTGTAACGAGCAGCATCGAGCTGTTTGCATGCTGAGGCTGTAAAATGCTGATTGCCAAAATGAGTGAGAAGAAGACGAACAGTGAGAAGATGATGAGGGAAGGGAATAACAATGAAACTGTCTTCTCCACCTACAGAGAAGCGCAGGCGAGTGTACAGGCAACAGTATGGGTTATGTCCGACCTCCAGAGACACTGTCTGTTTGAGCCTCAGTGCCTGCCGGGCATCATAGAATGGTGTTGCACTATGCTGCTGTCTTTGGTTTGCTGCAAGAACTCTTTTTTTTTAAACTAACTACAACTGGAAAAAGTTAAAAATGAAAAAAAGTTGACAAGGTGAGGGCACCGAGGGACCTTGGAAGCTTTTGAGGATCGCTGTACTGCGCGTAAAACGCACCCGGCAATGATCGATTTAAAACTCCCTTTTCCGCAAGAATAACTCTATTTGAAGTGTATGCGCTGAAGGGTTAAGGACTGCTAATAATGAGTAAGAGTTTTGATTCATTACTTGTAGGGTTCACTAACATACCTGTATTAAAAACTCTGCAATTAGTTTAGTAAAAAAAATTCTCTATATCTTACCTCATAAGTAGTCAGTCTTATGGATCAAAAAACAAAATAATAGGGATAATATCTTGAATTACAACCTCTCTAAACATTGTGACTTGTAAGAATTACGAAATACCAGTAATTTCTTGTCTGAATTCCACAGACACGTTTTAACTCATTTTAGTTCGCAAAATGTTCACTATTTGAGATGTGGTATCTACTTAAAAGTTTGTTGTCACGAGACATTATTTTCAGCGCAATTTCTGTAGTCGTACGTACGCATTTATTGCCGTAAAGTCAGGTAAAAAAAAACTTTTACTTGTGCCTTAAGTTCGCTTTTTAGGATATTGCATGCTGAAATGTCAGAGAGGAAGTGCTGACAGTCTACTGCGAGGGCAATGACGTAACCAACATTTTTTTTTAAGGAAGTTGCAGTTCCACACGCGCCTTCCATCTGTAACGCTGTAATAACAAAACAAACTAGAGCACTCTGAGAGCGCATATACCTCCGCCAAGCGAGGCAACAGTAGCAAAAAATTCAAATTGGCTCTGGAACCATAATTTTTTTTGGATGAACTCCAAAATCTAATCATTTGAATCTTTTGACAGTAATAACAGCTTGGGCAGTGTTCTTGAAGATCCGTTCATAACTTTTTAAGTTATGCTGCTAACAAACGTTATGACAAACATGAGTCAAACATACAAACGAGCTCATCGATCTGCACCAAAATTTAATCATTTATGCCTTTTAATATTACTAACAATCTCTATAAATTTCATAAAGATCCATTCATAATTTTTTGAGTTATTATGCTACCAAGCATAAAATTAAAAACAGTGGCAAACAAACGAACGAACAAACGGATTAATACGAAAATTTGATCATTTACTTTTTGGTATAGCCTAACAACTCATGTTAATTTCATAAAAATCCATTCATAACTTTTTGAGTTATGGCACTGAGAAAAATGAGGCAGACAAACAAACAAACGGATGGACAGATCTTTACCAAACGTTAATCATCTGTTCCTCCCAACATACCTATCAATCCCTGCAAATTTCGTCCGAATCGGCTTAGAACTTCTTGAGTTATCTTGATGACAGACAGACAAACGCGACGAAAACATAATCTCCTTGGCGGAGGTAACAAAACAAAACACATTTATTTATCACATAGAGACTGTGTCCAACAAGGTTAGGACATAGCATCCTGAAAGTTTTCATGCTTAGTACTAACATAAGAATAATACTGAAAATAACATAAGAGACAATTGGCATTAATTTTGCAAAGATGTACTAGTGCAATGCCCGCATCTTATAAAGAGATAATAAGTGCAGAAATTATAGACATTTTTTAAAGAAAATATATTTCGGAGTATTAATGTCCCGGTAATATTAATATTAAAGCTACGTTTCCCAAGAAAAGAGATAATATTGACACTATTTTCCGTTGAGAGGAGCGTTGGTTACACTGAGCTGGAGTGAAAAAGTTTTTTATTTACATTTTTTTAGAGTATGAAATAACAGCATGCGGCCTAAAGTGGGCCAGGCAAGTCGTTGGGTATTAGTAAACGGTACGTTTACAGAGATTTAAAAAAAAAAGAGTAGAGAAGTGCGATGGGCAATTTAGAATATGTTGACCAGCTAACCATATTCAGGAGAAAATGTGAAACGGACATGTATTACAAGAAATAATAATAAAAAATTTGAAATAAAATAGAATAGATAAATTACATTACAGTGAAAGAGACGCGGCACACATCCAATTTGTTTCATTATTTAACCGTGATTCCCTATTTGTGATAGACAAGGATTCATTGGTGTTAGACAGCCTTTGGGGGCATTAGAAAAGAAAATTTATAGGAGATCACGTTCAGAAAATATGAATCAATAACTAAGGCGTTTGCTATGCTCAACAGAGTGTCTGTCACGGTTACCTTAAGAATTTTAGCAAGGAAGCTTAGTAAAAATAAATCAGTTTTCCATATGGATACAGTACACAATATATTAGCAGGGCGCAGCACCATGAGTGTTTAATTCTTAGTCTTAAAGCTAAGACCGTAACATGAGTGTTTTTATCTTCATTGTTAAAGCTAACACATGGGCAGAATTTGCCAGACGCCAGATTTTGTTTAACGTTTTCATTACCTCCGCCAAGGAGGTTATGTTTTCGTCGTGGTTGTCTGTCTGTCTCTTTGTCTGTCTGTCTGTCTGTCACCAGGATAACTCAAAAAGTTATGAACCGATTTGGATGAAATTTACAGGGATTGTTAGGTATGTTAGGAGGAACAGATGATTAACTTTTGGTGAAGATATGTCCATCCGTTTGTTTGTTTGTCTGCGTCATTTTTCTCGATGCCATAACTCAAAATGCTATGAATGGATTTTGATGAAATTAACATGAGTTGTTAGGTATATAACAAAGAGTAGATTACCAAATTTTGTAATGGTCCGTTTGTTCGTTCGTTCGTTTGTCACTGTTTTTAATTTTATACTTGTTAGTACAATAACTCAAAAAATAATGAATGGATCTTTATGAAATTTGTAGGAGTTGTTAATAATGGTAAAAGACATAAATGACCAAATTTTGGTGCAGATCGGTTGGTTTGTTTGTATGTTTGACTTATATTTGTCATAACGTTTGTTAACAGTATAACTCAAAAAGTTGAGAACGGATATTAAAAAAAAATTGAACAAGCTGTTATTAATATAAAATGACACAAATGATTAGATTTTGGAGTTTAAGAAAAGAAAATTATGGTTTCAGAGCCAATTTGAATTTTAGCTACCGTTAATTGGCTCACTTGGCGGAGGTATGCGCTCTCAGAGTGCTCTAGTTCTATCTCCGATTACACTGTTCGATTACTTTACGCAAGTGCAGATGGTCTCTTCCATGGTCCTCCGCGCGTACGGGAAAAGGTAGAGGCCTCGTGGTATAGGTCGGCCACCTCAATGAGCGGCCCACCTCCCGAAACAGAGGGGGAAAGTATTGAGAGCCGATCTAACTTTAGAAAAGAAGAAAAAAAAAAATAGTAAATCTCGTCAGCAGGAACTGCGGCAAGCTGTAACATGTCCTACGGAGAAGGCACTTGGGACCCCCCAATAGTTTGGCAGGGAAAAGGCCCCGCCAGCACCTACCCCTAAGGTGGAATGAAAGAAAAAAATAATAAAATAAATAAAAATTAAATTAAAAAAATTGCCGAGAACAATTTGATACATACGATGCACATGTTATGTGGCGTAATATTGTGACGCCTCTTAGGATAAAAAAAAAATACTCAGAGTTCTGCTGTGCATTCTTCTGGACCCAAGCGGGTCTTTATCTGTTCCTGGAACCAGTGCATGTGGAGTTCAGAGCTGAGTTGTGCGGCCGTGTTGACTTTACCTTTACTTTGTGTACCTGATTAACAACTGAATTCTCATTTCAATACATTCTAGGCTGCTCGACCACCAAAATTGATCGAAGAGGAATTGCATCGGCACAGGTTTGTCGTTAGGTTTGAGGTTTTATTCATTTTGCGGATAATAAGAGCAGCAGTCAAAAGTTCTCAGACAAATACTCTAATAATATAGCTTTTACAATAACGTAAATATTCTTCTATCTAAGATCCATTATTATCTAAAGACTTCTGTAACCGTTTCTGTTAAATTCTGGGGCTGTTTTTGACACTAAGTTCTAATTTGTTTCTTCGCCTGATCCAACGAAATAATCGAGTTCCTTCCAGGGGTTCTTCTAGTTTTGGAAGCAAGACCCATATAAAATCAGAGGGTTCTCATTTTATTTTCTTCTCCCTGATTACTCACATATTGGATGTTTTCTCGAGTTCTTGAGCTGGCGGGGCTCCCCTTTCGTGAATCATCTTCGAATAATTATTATTCGCTGCCTTCATTAATACTGTTAACAGAATCGTGAACCACGGTTCTGCATTGTATTCGGCCTTCATGAACTTACTGTATAGCTTTAATAATTTTTTAGGGGAGGGGGTTACAATCTAGTTTAGTAAAAACTTCGTTTATCTTAAAAGTAGTCAGTCTTATGGATTGAAAATAATAATAATGATTTGAACTCCAACCTCTCTACACATTGCCACTTGTAAGAATGACGAAAAACCACTAATTCATGGTCTGAATTCCTCAGACACATTTTAACTTATTTTAATTCACAACAAAAATGTCGCTTGAGCAACTCATACCAGTCTGAGAAGTTAGTGACTGCCCCTCGTATATTGCACCTGAACACCTGATCAGTGTTTTGAATATCGAAAAAGTTGAGAACGGTCACTTACCTGTGACACAGCACTATCGTCCTCTTTTCATGCAGTCAAAATTATAGTGAAATAGTAATGCGAAGTTTCTAGTTGGCAAGAAATTGATTCCCATTCCGTGACCTTCAAAACCCCAACGACACGATTTGTGGGTTCGCTCCGTACTACGTGAATATAATTTCTGTTTGCCTCAAACATATCACTGGGCTTCGCTTAGTAACTTTTTTCGAGAGGTTGCATGTATCTTACATGCATTTCGCACGCTGACTTTGGAAATGTAACTCGCTTTGTTCAATCGGACCTTTTTTTCTGCTATTTCAGTTTTATGTAAACAAATGACACCAAATATTTATATTTACCAAATACCCCACAAAAAAGGAAATTGTGTAAGCTATGCCTGAAGCCGTTCACAACTAGAGTTCATGTTTCGTTAAAGATGAAAAATGAAAGTAAAACATTTAGTACTTGAGTAAATTTACAGTTTCATGTATAAAAAATTGAAAGAAGTGATAAAATAAATGCGGCCTAAATGGCTGTTGCACAGATTTTTGTCCTTCCTGTGCATCTGGTGCATACCTCTTGAGGCACCAGCAGTAGTCTGCAGGCGTATTCACATCACAGCGGCCCTGACAGCCAGTGCACAGTCACACAGACAGGAATTGACAGATTCAGCTAGGGTGCACTGTAACGTCATTGGGAAATAGATTTTGAGGTCCATAAAGGTAAAGTCAACTTAGACCACACCCTCACCTGGGAAACCCACATGCACTGGTTTGTGCTGCAGGTATAGGCCCATTGGCCTCAGATGAGTAAGTGTAGTCGCAGTCGCCCTCCATATTTCACCCTAGTGCCTTTTAGCATGGGACTAGCTATTTTGCAGTTTCATCATAATTATATACTTTGTGATTTCCCAAAAGCTCTGCATATATTTACTGAAAGGACAGTCATGCAGCTTTTTCAATTTTTCAATATCAGTTAAGTTCTTTTCAAAACTCCGGCCACTCATCAATTGGCTAATCTGTGGTCCAACTAAAGTACCCTTCTTTGATTGATTAATCTCATACTCTAGGAAACTTATATTTCAAGGTGTGAATCTTTTGTCGGTCCTATACGTTCCGTTAACAAAATATTTCATCACTCTTCAGTTGCTTGGTGAACGATTCACATATTTGAAAAGTTTCCAAGAGTAAGTGACGCAAAAATCAAGTAGGTATCTTTGTTGGACCACTGATTAGAGAGCAAATGAGATACCATGAATTGACATAACCTTAAATGACGTTGAAAAAGCTGCAGCGCTATCATTTGAGAAAGTTTGCGCACAGTTTTTTATGGAAATAACAAAGCACATAATTATGTTGCAATTGTAGAAGAGCTACCTACATCCTACAAGGCCTTTGGATGCAATATGAGCCTAAAAATCCATTTCCTAGACTCGGACTAGGACTTCTTCGAAGTAAATCTTGGTGCCGTCAGTGATGAACCCGGTGAAACGTGTCACCAGGACATGCATGACCATGGAAGCCAGGTATCACGGAAAGTGGAGTTCATCAATGTTAGCTGATTATTGCTGGACATTATAAAGGGATCTCCCAGCAGCAAAATTCAGTTGAAAATAATGTACTTCTACATTGTAATGGTAAGTTCATTCAAATATTAGTCTTATTTTCAAATTTATAATTGTTAAAATTTTAGTATACGTTCACAAAAACTGTGCTTGCTTTAGATATCTATTAACATATTTGGAATCAGCAGCCCAAATTCTATAAAATTCAGGTCCCTTTGCTTGTGGGACACAAATTTAATGTAATTTTGTTGACCTAGTAAGAAGATTAGATCCTCTAGCCAGTCGCGAGCGTGGCTAAGTCGCAAATGAAGCATTTAACTCTATTTTACTCAGGCAGTGTTGCTTCACTATACGCCTCATTTCTGTTGTATTCCTATAACAGAAAGGGTTCGTGAAACGAATCAGTAGTAATATAGGGCTAAGACAATCGTTGTTCGAGTTCAAAATATAGCAATTATTATCATCATAGTGTTATGAAACAATAAGTGTTACCTTAAACTCAATTTGCCGCTGCAAACGCTGTAAATAGAAAAACAGGCGTCCTTCCTTCCATCCCAGCCCCTATAGTGGTAATGTCAACTTGACGACACTCCGAACTGGATGCCCACAAGCACGGGTGAGTGAGCAGATGAATTATATGCCAGCTGGCCCTGGAGGAGTGCCCGGCTGCAGTCCTTAATTTCCAGCATGAAGTAGCCTAGACTGTCGAGTCCCATCCGTTGATACGCTTGCAGTGTCAAAGTAGGCTGGTTACTCAACAGTGGCCCACTATGACTTTCACGTTGTAAGGAAAATGCATTTGGTCTGGTAGTCCACTGAAGATTTTTGTCCTCTAATTAAATAGATATTCATTGTAACTCAATTCTTAGCTTATAAAAACGCGATTATTCTATTCATTGGTTCTTAAAGTTGAGGCTGAAAGCACGACGAACAGAATTCTTTACGGACTGCCATTCAAAATTCTGCACTTAATAACAACTATAGCCAAAGTGGGCCAGTGTTGAATTTTCTGCTTCAGCATAGAATGCATACAAACATAGGACGCTCAACACACTAGGCTGCTTCTACTTTCAAAGTGATAAATGAGTGGCTCCAGCGAGAGTAGACTTCTAAAGTTGGCCGAGTGGACGGGTTCTCACTTCACGTCGCAGTCACTGTGGTGTCAGCAAAAGACTACAGTGTAGAATCATCTGCATACTTGTACTACTGCATGGTAATGGTAATTGGTAATTGTGATTCGTCCATTGTCAAACTCCCACAAAAAGTATCTAATTTTATGAGAGTGAAAAAACTGTGTCGAAAAATTAATGACAATAGTGTTTTTAGGGGAGTACTTGTGAATTAAACCAGACTATTTTTTTTTTCTTTCAGAAATTTACTGAAACCAAGAAAAGGAACACTGTAGGAAAACACGTATATGTAAGTGAACTTACTCAAAGGTGGCCACGGAAGGGCTAAAAGAGGTAATTTCATATCAACCAACCAATTAAATCGCTTCATTTCCGTCCACGCGCATGTCAACTTAATACATAGCAAGTGATGGGCTTGAGTAAAAGCAAATTCCATGTTACACGATCATGCGAACCAGCTTTTGCTTTATGATGATTTCAGTGGTTGTGACGTCATCTTAGCGACAACAAATTGAAAATACTGATTTGACAATACCTCCTCGAGCTCGACCACGGTATGGTTCCACTGCATTCCAAGCTGCTGCGAGTTTAATGTAAGACCTCAACTCCAAGTTCATACGCAAAATCATCTCGCTCCTGCTTTTTTTCTTTTTTTTTTTCATTACTAAATTGATTTTTTTCATTTCACGATATAGATAATGTGCAATATTTGGAAACGTCATGCAAATATCTATATATGGTATGGATGAAACGGTTACATGATGTGAGTTATATACTTGTCTTCAGTTAACACTCAACACAAACAGCAAATCCAAATAACAGTAGAATATGGCGCGCGCCTTCATTTTTTTCGTGCTATGAGATGCTCAGAGGTACATAAGGCACCCTTAAAAAATATTCCGTAAGTTAAAACAATATACTGTGGCTGCCAGTTCATCAATGAGCAAGAAACTTTTTCAGAGAAGTATCACTTGTGGATAAAAGACAGCGGCTAATATTTGAAAAGAGCTTTTAAAATGGATACGGAACAGTGATACATTTTTGAAAATTGCACCATACTCGTGAGTTATTGTTTAGACTACGGGTAACACTGATAGAAGGCAGTAAAATTTTTGTCATTTGGGAATGGCCACATCATTTGAATTTGGTGCTATTTGGTATATTCATTACTCCCCATATGATCTTTGTTAAGAAAAATAAAAGTGCTAAACATAGATTGCTTCCATCTTTGATGTGAAAGTTTGTATCTCATCTCTGTAAAGTGACATTCTCTTGCATTCTCTTCGAGAATTAACTTTACTAATACACACAAGAACAACGCTCTTCCCTGTAAAGTAAACGATTGTGTCAATGCCTTGTCGTTGTTACAGGAGAAATGCTTTCGACTTCTTTTCTTCTCTGAATTTGATTTCATTTAGCTTCAGTCACAGTTACAAAAGTCCATTTAACAACTAATTTACCATCACAACTATTATAATAGTACTTCAATATTATTAAGTGTAAGTACTGTAAAGTATCACATAGATAATGTTTTCGACGCTGGTGTTATCCAATAATAAATGCAACACATTTCTTCGTGTAAGTCCTGTATATTGTGACAATATTCTCTCTGGAAGTACAAATAAGTTTCTTCTTTATTAAAATGATTTATTCTTGGGATGTTCAATTTTGAAACCCTTCATATTAACCTTCAACAACGCCCACTCACTTGTAAATTCCACGGAAGAGGGAACCATTCAAGTAAATGCATGCGAATAAATTAGGGCACGTTTTTCAGTCTAATGAAGAGTTTTAGCCCAACTATTGATGATACATATGAATATGAGATTAACTTCTTTTTTAACGCTGCTCCATTTTTTATCATTTTCTATCTGTTCCACCGCCTACAAGATAAAAGTAACATTTCCAGAAACACTTACAGTATAAGGTGCATAAGGCTTTTTTTTTCTTTTTGTCTGTTTGCTTCCCTGATTCCCGTGATATTTATGAATTTTGAACAGTGGTGCCGTAAAATTGAAGGTAATTTCCTTTAGGAATGCATGTAAAATTCACTTCAAAAATTTAAGAAAAACTACAAATTTTATAGGATTTCCGACGCTAAATCCTTGGTGAAATTAAATGCCGATTTGAAATACCTGAATATAAATCGTGGAATATTTTTGGGGGTACCCTGTTTTACGGCCATTCGGGGTACAAAACAGATTACAGAATCACTTCTTCGGCAACTCTCCTTGGTTTTGGTCGTCTCCTACTCTGCCTATATTTTGGTACGGGGACGCGGCACAGCTCCACTGGCGGGGCATGTTGACGAGGCTGGCGGGTGCACGTCACATGACCTTTGACATTGGTGTACTGCATTTGTTTTGCCAGCTCGACACCGCGTATCCTAAGAATGTTCTCTTCGAAGTCCGCTTTACAGAAGAACTGTATAACCTTGAACTGGCTATTTCGGAACTTGGAAGATCCACCTCCAGTCGTCGTAGAAAGGCACAAGATGCCGGGAAGTTTACCCTTGCGGTAAAGAGTACAGGCTCTGGTCCACGCCTGGTCCAGGTGCTCTCTTTCAATGCACATTTGCCACTTGGCAACTTTACGCCACTCGATTGGTTCGGTTTGACTCTCCATGAGGATGCTGTAGATGCCTTCCACCAGCCAATGTGTTCCATGATGCTCTGATGGCATCCGGATGGGATTTAATTCTCTGAAAGGAG
>LQNS02276929.1:5679192-5703422 GCA_001587735.2 Parhyale hawaiensis | reverse complement strand
CTGCATGCAACAATAATTACTGATGGACAACGAAGCTTTATACACATTATTTATACTAAATATGACCACCTTAGCTAGATGAGGCTACATCAGTGCAGTCGCAGTCCATTGTATACTGTATCATTATATGAACATTGTTGTGTACACTCGTAGTACATTGATTGTTCTGCGTATGTAGACAGTACAGTCCCTGCAATACAGCAGGCACCCAATAGTTCCCGCAACACATGCACACTGTCCGCATTGGTGAGCAAACTGCCACTGTTATCGTACAAAATGTATATGATTGTATGCGTTCTAGTGTTCTCTTAGAAATGTTCATTTCATGGTGTCTTATTATAATTTACCAATCAATTGATGATTCTAATTATATCTCAACTCATGTATGAATGTCTGAAGAGTATGCCTGTTGGCTTTTAATCCGAAATACCAATAAATAATGAATTTATTAGCAAATCATTAGGCCGAGGTACATCGCACCTCGCCTCTCCCGTTATACCTCTTCGCTAGGGGTCTCCCTTTTTAGGGTTAAGAACTAGAGCACTCTAAGAGCGAATACCTGCGCCAAGCGAGGCAACTGTAGCAAAAAAATTCAAATTGGCTATGAAATCATAATATTCTTTGTATAAACTCCAAAATCTAGTCATTTCTGTCTTTTGATAGTAATAACAGCTAGTGCAATTTTCTTGAAGATCCGTTGATAACTTTTTGGGTTATGCTGCTAACAAACGTTATGACAAACATGAGTCAAACATAAAAACGAATCAACCGATCTGCACCAAAATTCAATCATCCATGTTTCTTAACATTACTAATAACCCCCACAAGTTTCAAAAAAGATCCATTCATTATTTTTTGAGTTATTGTGCTAACAAGCATAAAACTAAAAACAGTGACGAAAGAACGAACGAACAAACGGATCATTACCAAAACTGGGTCATTTACTCTTTGTTATATACCCAAAAATTCATGTTAATTTCATAAAAATCCCTTTATAGCTTTTTGAGTTATGGCATTGAGCAA
Organism: Parhyale hawaiensis; assembly: GCA_001587735.2. Lineage (NCBI taxonomy): Eukaryota > Metazoa > Arthropoda > Malacostraca > Amphipoda > Hyalidae > Parhyale > Parhyale hawaiensis. Next base: position 5,702,399 of record LQNS02276929.1, on the reverse strand, counting down.
AATGAGGCAGACAAACAAGCAAACGAACAAACAAACAAACAAATGGACATATCTTCAGCAAAAATTAATCATCTGTTCCTCCTTACATATTTAGCAATCCCTAAAAATTGCATCCAACTCGGTTCAGAATTTTTTGAGTTATCTTGGTGACAGACAAAGAGACAGACAGACAAACACGACGAAAACATAACCTCTTCGGCGGAGGTAACAACACAGAATGCACTAACAGAAACGATCGGCTACGAAACTCCAGTACCTGTAGATGTAAACTTCGTATTTCATTGCAAACCGAGCACACCACGAATTTTAGAAGCTGTTGTTCTACAACTTGAGACTTCATTTTATAAATGTTGGGAAATGATTTAAGGCTGCTACAATTGTCAAAGCATATCATAAACAGTTACTCTACGTAATTACACTTAAAGCCTTAGGTAAATTTTCTGTGAGTTTTTTTGCGTATAGAAGTTTTAACAGTAAATACAGGTTTGCCAGTCATTACCGAATGTAAAAGAATTAAAGTTATATAGCCTAAACAAACTATGAAAACGTAAAGGGAGAACATATAAAAATGCGTCTTCAGCACCGTGCAGTCAGGCTCATTTGCGGGACCAAAATCTGCATTAGGGGCCAGTGTCCAGTCAATGTATGGTGTGGTCTATGACTCTGTTAAATGTTGCTGGTTTTACTTTATATTTTGTGTTAAAATGCTGGTACAACGTATTTAAATCTGACTTCACATTAAGTGTTCCTATGATGAAGCACTGAACTCGTATACTGTATTTGAAACATGATGGGCATAAAATTGTGATATCCTAGTCTTTCTTCTAGCAGCAGGTTTTGCATATGACTGTAATTATGATGCACCTAGCGGGTAACCTTCGTCGACTACAACGTGTCACAAAAGCAATTTTCAAACTGTACCGAAATCCAATAACGCAAAAATAGATTGTGCTGCCTACGCAATTGGACGTGTTCCTGGACGTGTGTACGTCAAAAGAGCTGACACTTTACTGTACCTATGTCCTATACACCGTGGCGAAGGGCCAATTTATTTGAAAGTTCTGCAGGAGAGGTCACTGCGAAGTTGTGCCACATATATGATAATAATGATAACAAGTTTTTCCAATGGATGTAGCTGATGTTCGGACAACCAATGCGAGTTTCGACTAGTATTTACGGATCATAAAACTTTGCTTCCTCGGAGATATTACCATTTAATGTCATTGAGATAAGGTTTATGAAGTCATACTGACGATACGCAGGGGCAGGTCTGCTTCCGCTACCAGTACCCACAGTATTTATAATATCTGATGAACTTTTTTTTCAATGGTGATATAGATTTCCTGGCAAAATAATAGTAAGAACTTGCGAACATAACCATTCATAGACTTCAATGAAAAAAAAAAAAAATTATCGTTGAAATAATCTCGTTTCGGGAAAATAAACTTGTCAGTGAACGTATGTGAAACGATATGAAAATTTATACCAACAGGGTATATATCTAAGAGTCCACGGAGTAAAAATTGTGATGCTGCGATGAAAATTTGCCCTCAAAGGTGTGAGGCTGGAATGAATATGAATCGGAAAGACAATTACATGCATTGAAGTACAATGCATTTGAAACTAACTGCAGTTTTATTCTACCCTACATTACATTTATTTGGAACAGAGAGAGTTATAATAGGTTAGGTTGAGCGAGACTGGGCAGACGTGGGCTAGATTATAATAGGTTGGGCTGTGCTTGGGTAAGTTTAGCTAGGTTGGGCTAGGTTGCAACATGTTGGGTAATGTTGTATTAGGTTGTGTTGAGCTGGAGTTAAGTAAATTGGGTTCGTTTTGTCTATGTTAGGCTTTCTTACATTTTTATATTTCTTGTAATGATGCTTTGATCTTTTCTTTCTGCCAACTTTGATCAACATTTAGGTATATCCAGTAAAACAGGCTTACCACATGCCAAACCTTCCCATTCAGCTCCCTGTCTTCATGCAGAACAAGAAAATCACCCCATTAATAGGATCGACTTCTCCATCGTAGACTTTTCCAATCCAACAGAGCTGACAACTTTGGAATCACTTTACATCTATAGAACAAAACCCAGCCTCCATACAATGTCTACGACTGTACCTCTCATTACGATCTACAACTGAATTTTGTCTTTTACCTCCGACAGTACCAGCTCCCTGCCCCTGCTCAATAGCCGTACCACCGCCGCTACTTTCAAATCCGTCCGACTATACAAGCATTGTCGTGAGAACCTTCCAAGCTCTCCCTGGTCATTTGTATTTTACACTTCCAAGCAGTTACATCTTGTCTCGCTGGCAATAGTTTTATAAAAATTATCAATAAATTGTATGTTGTCTAGTGTGTATGATTGATTTCATATATATCATGGTACATGCTTCCCTATATTTAGTGAAAATAAATTTGTTTTCACGTTAACTACATGAAAATTCGCTTGAACTTTCATTTCACAATCGTTTTATGTTTTAAAAACATCAATGCGCTACTGAATGAGCAGAAAATTGATATTAGTTCTGTTGGTTTTTTTCTTAATAAATACTAGTATTTCCAAAAATACACCTAGAATTTGTTAATGATATTTATATCCAATTAACCTTTGTGCATTGTAAAAATAATGAGATTAAACAATGAATGATATGTTATTAAATTTACAGCAAGTTTCTCAAAGCTTGTGAAAAATAAATGCTGCGCCACATGTGTACCAGAACGTGATGATTTAAAGCATGTTTTGGTACACTGGTGTACGTGCCATTTTGCTACCAACTCGCGGGCAATGTGCAGCAGTTAAAAGACATTAAAATGACATTCTGGTGCTGATACAACCCTTCAGCACAGGAACCATCTGCAGTTGCACCATGCCATTTCACATAACTACGTAGGAATATTTCAACACTGCGGTTGCCTACGTTACATCACTGCATGGCTGCCTAAATAATATCATTTAATAGTGGCCTAAATTGAATCACTTCATATGTAGTTGCGCAAGTTGATCATTCCATGGCTGACTAAGTTAAATGACATCATGGTTGTTCCCTGCACCTCATCACGTCATGGTTGCACTGATACGACTGGAGGGCAAATTTCGACAGTACTAATAGGCACACTTGAATTAAGCAAAAAATCTGACATGTTCCTTTTGAACTCCACTCAATTAGAACACCGTAATAGTACAACAATAGCGCAGTTCACTACATGATTGTTATCGCTCATTTAGCCAGAATCCAATAAGTTAAAGCACGCATTGTTACTAGTGACAGACGGTGCAACACAAATGCAAAAACCCTCTACGTACTTCCCTACAAATTCTGTACCCCAAAATGCTGCGCCATAGTCCCCACCATACATTTGTAGTGTAGTCTATGGCTCCACCAAACTTGCTCGCACGCGGCTTGAACAATGTACAAGGTTGCAGAAGAGCTACGGACGCACTTTCAAGAAGGTGAAAAACTAATATCAAACGACAAAAAAAAATATTCCTGTAGGTCCCAAGAGGATGCGAACTCTTCGGAGAGAAGGCTCCTGATGTGCCCCTTCCCCCACAGCCTATTGTAACGAGCTGGGGTACATGGATAACTGCAGCATTATAGTATGCTAGATATGTTACAGTCGTGCAGGTAACACAGACACAATCTGCTCATGTTATCTCTAGAAGCACTGTATTCATGAGACATAATGGCAGTATGAATTATTGTCTGTTTCATATAAAACACCAAATTATTTAAAAGGCTCCTAGAACAGTCCAGCGCTGGAGTTATTTAGGAGCCGAGCATTTAGTCAGGTTCCAACCATAATTAATAGAGCATTTTATGTACTGGATTCTCCTATAGGATTCAACCTTTCAGTCTTGTCATAATTTTTATTTGACTGGTATTCAGGATATGAGCTCTAATGAGCTTCTACAGGGACAGGAGAGTTCTTTTAGTGAATAACATGACCTAACCTGACATAACACTGACATAGGCCTGGCGTGAGGTAAGCTATTTTTGGTTACGTTAGTTGTTATATGTAATAAATTTGTTTTATTTCATTCTTATGTAGACTACAAAACTTAACACTATAAAGAAAGCTCACAGCTATATAAGTTATTTTTCATGTAATATGTGCATAGGTTGAGTGTAAAAAAATATGGTTTCTGATTAAAATAATAACTTTCTCTCGGTTGTTTTATGCACTACAAATGAAAAAAAAAAAAAACTGCTGAATTTAGTCAAAACTAGAAAAGTCTTACGTGTTATTTTGCTACTAATAAGATCTTTTTTGCTAGAAGTACTATTTTGACTGGATTTTAGCACTATTTTGAACACTTTTTAAGACTAGATAAACGGGCTCTAGTAATTAACACTTCAAGCCTTGATATTTTTGTGAATTTGTTGCGTATAGAAGTTTTAGAATTACTTACAGGTTTGCCAGTCATTACTGAATGCGAAAAAATTAAGCTAAATAGATAAACAAAATATGAAAAGTAATGGGAGAACAATGGCTTCAACGACGTACCTACAACGGGACTCTTTAAAAGAGACTTTAATGATCGCTGGCCAAACAACGGCCAGAAACTCAAGCATAAAGCTCCAAGAACAACTTTAAGTCAGCAGTTCTTACCGTATGTCATAATCAGCATTTGGAACAGACTCTCTTCCGATGTTTTTAGTGCGGAATCAGTCAAGGCATTTAAAAATCGTCTTGACATACATTGGGAGAGACATCCTCCACAGCTAAAAACTCCTCCTTCATGAGTCGCGAGCACTTAACAGCCAAGCTTCCCAGGCCATCTTAAGCCGACTTCTTTTCACTTCCGCTCCATCTATATCTTTAAGCCCCGCGTATCAGCGGCTATCGATCATGCTTGCGTGAATTCATGATCATCTCTTTGGCTGAGATTCTTCTACCACTTCTTTTTTTTTCGCCTTCCATTTTTTCTCCTCTCGTTTCCCCAGTCTTCTATATCCTACTAACATAATGGTAATAGCTCATAGAGGGCCGGGGCATAAGTTCCGGTGTTGCTTTGGGAATGGCCTCTTGGTTCGTTTGCGGCCTACCAAATCTAATGTACATAAAAAATGCGTCTGCGGCACCGTGCTGTCAGGCCCAGTTGCGAGACTGAAGTCTGCTTTAGTGGGCCAGAGTCCAGACGATGTATGGTGTGGTCTATGCATAAAGTTGTATCCGTCGTGTCACGCTGTTAGCAAAACAGGCGAAAATAAGGACAGGTTAAACATTTTAGCGTTTTCGTTCTTTTAATGAAAACCGATAACAAAAATTAAACTTGGTTGCAGATAATAGCCTAAGGTTGAATCTTTGTCCTAATCTCTACCGTTGACTGTACTTTTTTGCTCTGGCAACGTTAAAATCCAAGCAGTTAAAATAGCTAAAACTTGTCTGAACACTCTCTGATCTGCTTCTTACTATCTTCCTGCATCAAAACTTCATTTTGTCTTAGGTCAATTAGTGTTATTTCACGATGATAAATGCATCAAAGAGGAAGCTATTTTAGGTTGCTATATATGCAGTAATTATGTTTTCCGAAACTGCTTGTTGCTCAAGCGAAAATTTTTCGGTCTACTGAAGTTGTATTATTGTATTATGTAGGATACGCATTTAATTTAAATGCAGAGATGCTTGAGTGCTTGAGAACCTAAACTCATAATTTTTATTACTATAGAAAGTGTAAAAAAAAAAATTTAAACATTGCCCCGCTCAGCTGAAATGAAACACAGAGCACTCATCTTTTATGATATTTTAAGTTAATCTTTGCCGTGTATCCTTCATTAGCAAAATGGTAACGAAAGTATAATCAATAATGAAGCATCATTGCATATCTTTCGCTGTCATTTCTGACGGCACGGATACTCGGGTAAATGTGTAAATATATAACTACTCAACTATATACACAGTATATACACTAGCGATGATGTTTGTATACTGATTGGTCATAGAAAGCGGCAGGTGCAATCCATCGTCTACAAAAGAAACTTTACATTAATAATGAATTATAGAATTGCTGCCGATGAATTTTTCTGACTTCGTAAAATATAATGTCTTGAACTGAAAGTTCATATATTGTTCAGGGGCCGAATGCTCGAACGCCTCGTTGTAGCTGCGCGGAATGGAGTCCCTTGCGTTACTTCAGTTTCTGAACCGAATCCCGCCTATGGAATCAATTTCAGGGCATCTTTATCTGGCAACATTCTTTTATTATATGTCGGCCACCCGAGAATGCCTTGTGCCAGTCGTGATTTTCAATTAATTTTTTGTGAGCTAATGAATCGCTTATCCAAGTGATAGACGTCTTCCCTATCGGTAGCACTGCGATTGTAATCCTTCGCATGCATATTTTTGCTGGGCTTCAGCACTTTCTCGATTAACACCGCTAGTTCTCTTTTACATTTTTTTCGTAAGGCCGTTGCTTCCCATTTTTATTTGGTATGCCCATGCACGGTGATCCCATATGGGGGCTGATGCGGGCGCGGAGGGTTTGGTGCCCCTAGAGTGCTATGACGTTCTTGTCAGCTGGATACGCATCTTTGGATCGCAGGTCAAAACTGTAAGGGATGCGAAGTAAAAATAGGTCTAGAGTTGAAGTGACACTCCTAAAGCAATATTTTTTATTTTCATCAGATCTTTAAATTTATTGCATGAAGCTGGTTCCTGATATTTTCAAATTACAAAAAGACGAGCTTCTCGCTGTGCTACAGGGCGCTGTCAGGAATTTTTCTGTGCCGCATGGGGTAAGTGCAGTAAACTTACGAGCCATTTTTCGCAGGCCATCAATCTATTGTTGGTAGCAGAGCAAACACAGGAGTTCATGTTACCCCAAACTTCTATGTTATGCTATTCTTATTATATTTACTCCTCTTTATTTGTATTCTCTTGTTAGTAGACATTGGCCTGCCAATTCTTTCTCTTCTAAACTATTATTATCGATGAACTTCCCCATAATTTTCCTTCAATTAATATGCGGAGTAAGCTCTACATTTTTCTTTCCTATGAGTTAGGTTGGTTAGGTCAGCCAGTCTTCGTATGAGGAGTCGCGCCAGGGAGTCAATGAATTGATCCATTAGCTAGGCTTTTGGGACGCCTGCCTTTCGTGTCCGCTTTGCTCCGTTCGATTTTATGTGCCGTCTAATCCCGCTTTCATCCGTCCTTTGTTTTTCCCGATTGCTGTTCCCATGCGTGCGTGGGTTCCACGTTTCTGACATACTGGTTGTCCCTTCTTTCTTCCGCTGAAGTGCTATCTTTGTGCGAGAAGCGGATACTGACTTCTGAATGTAATGTTATTTTTATATTGTTCCTCCAAAGCGTCAAACTTTATTAGCAAACAACTTTGCAAGCTAGTTTGTAGAGCATCTTATGTTATTATTATTATTATTAAAACTTCACGTTTGCGCTCCCACGGACAGGTAATACAACCCAAATGAAGCATTTGCAACACCGGGAAGCCCAAAACGCTGCTAAAGGAAATCCAGCAAAAAACCATTAACTGCCGACTTAAAAGCCTGCAGGCCAACACGACCAAAAGCCGATGCCGGCTGTGTTTTACAACGCGCTTTCTCTTTACTCATTGTCTGTACCTCCCGAATCCAAGGGCCCCAAGTGCCTTCTCCGCAGGGGACGTTGCAGCTGGCTGCAGCTCTTATACTGAGAAGGCTAGTTCTGTAAAGTTAGGTAGGTTCTCATTTCCTTTCTGTTCTGTGAGGTGAGCTGTCGAGCGGGATAGCCGACCTAGTCCACGGGACTTCTCTACTCTCTCGTGTCTTTTTCTCTTCTTTACGTGTTTTCCCGCCAGTAGTAGCGCCCTCGGGCTACTGAGACAGGTAGGAATGCCGACAGAAAACATTCTTATACTGATACGGCATAATAAACTAGTCTCCTAGCTTGGATCCTGTTATCTGACGTGGGTACGTTGGTAAAACCGGGAATATGGTCTCAATTCTCTTTGTTCGGACGAATTCTCGAAATGGGTTACGGTATAAATCTGATAACTATGCGGTGGTCACAAGTTCTATCGGTGCTATAATTTTAATCGGTCGTTTTTCTTTCTCTCGCAGCTGGGAGGGAACGAGCCCAGTGGCCAAAAATAGTTGCATCGCACAAATAAGTTTGAACTGCAGCTACAATGCATGCGTTGGTAGGGCTGTGCTGGTGGTGCCGCTTGTAAATTCGGCACCAATGGAATAAGTGTTACCTTGATGCGAATAGGTTTTTGTCGTTATAACCTTATCAAAGAGATGTCGTAAGTTAGGGGTTATGTGGCCGCTGAAGCGGTAAACACGTTTGGGTGCACTGAGTGGTACAGGTTACTATGTAAGTAAAGCATATCCTTTCACCAGTACTAGTTTAAGTTTTGAAAGATGTAATGGTTACGACTGTTCAATTTCTGCGATGCCTTCGTTCATTATGCTGTGACTTCAGGGCAATTTTGAATCCTTCGTGTTTCTTTATCAGCCGATTATACCGGCTGTGGTGTCGAGTTTTCTCCTGCTGTACGTTTGAGTGTTTTTTTTTTGTAAGCGACAGAGTTGTATCAATGAGAGTGCGAAGCAGTGCTGTTACTTCGAGGCCTTGTACACGATTACTGCCCATTGTTGTTCTTAGTTTAGTGCTTTACGGGCATGTCTCTAGAGTTACCTGAGTAAAGTTAAATATCTGTGCCGGTATTTTCACTTGCGGCACGTTGAAGCGTGAACAACCCTGTAACTTTGTATTTTTTTAAGCATACAACACATAGAATATAGTGTTTTATTCTGACCTCCTCCGGACGTAAGCCTTCTGAACTTGAGCCAGCCAGGGATAATAAGTTATGTAGAACTATTGGTTGAGCTAACTAGGAAAACGTGTGGCGAGCTCCCCCGCTACAACAACGTTAAGTTACAAGCATCGTAACTGGACAGCTGTAGGCATGGATGCAACCATGTAACTGCTGGATTTTTACATTTTCACTCCTCAATTAAAATCTGAGTCAGTCAGTATAGATTAGGTATGCATAGGTTAGAAGTTCAAGCCACTTTAACCATGAATTTGTGGAGATCAGTATAAGAGAGAGACAAAATCTGAGCGGCGATATCGGTACTTCTTCGAGGAACTGTACAGTTTACATTTCCGTAACTTTACAAGGCCTTTGCGCATCCGGCCCCAGGTACACGCAATTCCAGAGTGAATTTGATCGTATACCCTAACCATAATATCCTCAAACACTGGTTCGTGCTGCAGGTAAGCGCCTTCTAGGACCCAAAGCGGGTAAGTTAAAAAAAAAACCCTGGAGGGAAAACAGCTCCCGCCTATAACCAAATTAATATTTATAACTTGTACTCGGCTGTTTGAGGTATGTCACATCAAATTAAATGAAATTAAATGTAGTAAGCTGATCTGACCTAACAAAGCCTATCCTAACCTAGTTTAGATTTTTATTGAACCTAGCTTAGCCTAACCGAAGCACACCTAACCTAGCTTAGTCTAACCTTACTTACTCTAACCTAACGTACCCTAACCTAACTTTACCTAACCAAACTAAGCCTACCCTAGCTTAGTCCAGCTTCTTCTAAATCTAACCCAGCCTAGCAACATCCAACTAAACCTAAACCTATTCGGACCTCGCCTACGTCCTTACCTAACTTTCTCTGACCGAATTTATTCTAAGTAACCTAGCGTCATCAACCTCAGCCAAACCTAGCCAAGTTTGGGTTCTTCTAATAGAACCTTACTTAACCTAATCAAACTTAAGCAAACCCAACCTATTATGCCCTAACTTACTCTAGTCTATTCTAACCTAACTTTGTCTATTCTAATTTAACATTACCTAACTAAACCTAAACCATCCTAACCTCACCTAACTTATCCTACGATTGTATTAGGAGCTTTGCAGCCCACGTTCGCACCAACATGCTCTAGGTAAAATCTAACAGAGCACAATATAATTTAGTTTACTTGAACATACAGTACTTCAAAATAATGCTCTTCAGATCCTAAATATAACTTAGCAGACTGGCGGGGCTCTTTTCCTCCTTGGGCTTTTTTCCGGATACCTCTAGAAAGGTGCACGGCTGCTGTCGATCTTATAATTCACGTTATTACAATGCCAAAGACGAAAGGCTTTCATGGAAACGACTGAGAGTCTGCATTCGTGGTTAAGCTAGTGCCCTTGCAGTGGATGGTAAGTAGACCAACAATGAACTTTCATAAAGTCGATTTCGGTTAACTTTTTTAGCAACTATTTTTTTTTCTCAAATCTCGACAGTTTTGCAGGAATAACATACAAACACTAGCAATCCCTGAACGACCATACTCGGGCTAATGCATAAAGGGATTAATCCGTTCACTGCGGTAATTACGGATTTGGTCTCTGTAATCGACTGGCCATAAGAAGCAAAGTTAATAATTTAGAGAAGTTTGTGCTGAAAAGTTAACTTTTTATCACAGTTTCTGTCAGTTTTTTTTTTTTTTTTTGATCAAGTACCAGTTAAACTAGCAAATAAAAATAATATGAGGGCTCCAAGTTGGTAAAAACTTCTTAGTTGAAAGTCTGAATGACTTTATGAAATAAAGACGATGCTGACGGCACCTGTTGACAGTGTAAACAGCATTCTGGAAAATCAGTTAATTTACGTTCTATTGGCCGACTTCAACTTAAAAAGCCTTTTAGTGCGAAATGTTATAAGTAAGTTAGAAGTAAGTAAGGTAAGTTAAAAGTAAGTTAAAACTTTTCTAGTAAATTTATAGCTTAAACGCACACGCACGATTGTAGGTAATTGGGCTTACTCTCCTGGCTCGTGAAACAAGGTTTTAATAAATGGCAAGTTTCATAATAGTGTGCCAATAATGGACACACTATTATGAAACTTATTATCCTACGCCCAAAGTTCTCCATAACACTAAGAATGCTAGTTAACCGTGAACAACAGTGAATCAATACTACTAATACCACCCGTGATATGCAGTCATAAACAATGCGGTGCAAACAGTGTAGTATATCTGACGAGCAGCATATAGAGTAATACCTGTGAAAAACGCAATGTTAAAGTAATCATTGTCGGGCAGGAATTGCTTGCATGAGGGCGGGTCCCAACGTTGTCCGCGCNGTTCAAGAAAACCATATACGAAGGTCTGAGCCCCCACACCTAAAACATTTCGACTCGCCGATGTGATGTAAATTTGCTACGTGCGGTCACAGCTATGTTTTATTTTAGTTCTATTGAGTCCTCCCGTTGCATTCTTTGCTTCCTGGTGCAAACAGTGTAGTATATCTGACGAGCAGCATATAGAGTAATACCTGTGAAAAACGCAATGTTAAAGTAATCATTGTCGGGCAGGAATTGCTTGCATGAGGGCGGGTCCCAACGTTGTCCGCGCATGCGCGGCGATGCACCCCTGGGGGAGCTCACAGCATCTCTCCCCTCTCGTCAAAAACACTCACGCTTATCGGACATTTTTTCTGTTTAATTCACTTTTACTATCGTAGTTTAAACTAGGATCTTTTCGGAAAATGACAGACCGTTGCGTAATACAGCCTCAGGCAATGACAATCTAACAGGTAATGACAATCTGAGCCCCGAACAGACTCTGCAGCCGGGATACGGACGCACAGCACCTTGTTACCGTCTAAGTGTCATTGCTTTTGCTTCACTGCAGGGAGAGAGGGGGGGTTATAAACAATTTCATTGGTAGCCCCAACTCTTTGATTTGGCTCATCTTTCCTCGACCTTGACATGGCATCTTGGGACTATATGGCACCACCCATCTTGGAACTGTATGGTTTACAGTCTCAGCATACAGACAGCTCTGTGCTGCTGGCTACAGACACGGTCACTCAGTTTAAAATCTGCTTCTGCAAGAGGACCACAGAAGGCGTTTGCTTCGTTGGGTTGCGATGACATCCAGTCGCCCTGCCCCACCGGTCCGGGGTCCCGTCCGTTGTGCAGCCAGAACCACTTTTGGTTGTAGTCTTTTTGCGCCCCTACCCAGTACAGGGAAGATGCTGCAAAACAGATATGACACATCACATTGTTAGTTTAATGCACCAGGCAATTTCATTGTTGATTTGCTAACAACCTACGCTTCGAAAACGGGTTCTGCCTCATTGCTGTGCACGGCTTGTGCATCTGAGAGACTAGGAGTTCGTGATCCGTTAGTTATCGCAGTGCTTAGCACGATAGGCAAACTCTCTTTACCTGTGATGTAGAGTGTCTTCATATGTTAATGTTTGATACCAAAACTCTCGCATAAAGATCAAGTAAAATAATAAGCCGAATTTCGACCGATCTGTTTGAAATTTCTTCTATTTGCTTGTTGCACATTCAGCATTGTTACAGCTTATAGTTACTTGCTAATTCCACTTCGTTCTTTTACCACAAAAAGAGCGGCCGGCTGCTGCTTCGAGTCGGCCACTTCACCCTTCCGCCGCAAACGTTATGACGTTCTTCTATAGGCTTTGGGATCTCCCCCTGCTCTTCAACCACTCCGTGCCCTCCTTAATTCCCCGTGACTTCTCCCCTTATTGCTTCCATTGCCGACGACCTCACTGTCGCGGAGCAGGATACAGTACAAAGGTATCTCTCGTCACTCGGCTGCGATCGCCGATTGCGCCGCCGAGAACGATCCATCCCTTTCGGTCCTAAAAACGAAACCGTCGCTGTCCACCCCGAAAATGACTAGCTAGAATGAGCTGTTTTCTTTTTTTAAAGGGTCAAACTTTACGTTTGGTCCCAAAATCTCTCGAGAATTAGTTGAGAGTTGTCTTGGATAAATCAGAACTATGAATTAAATACTTGAAAAAATACAGAAATTGAACAATATTTTATTAATAGCGGTAATTCAACAATGTTCCTTAACTTTTGGCAGCGGCAAAATGCAGATTTTTTGTCTTTAAGTTAAATAATGCATTACAGTAATAGATAATTGTTTAATCCCTATACGTAAGTCGCACATGTATGTTTCATGTATATTTTGTGAGAATTTGAAAATGTTCGTGAAAAACATTTCGAGTAATAAATATTTTGAAAATTGCCATTCCGTTTATTATACTTCTATCACCGCTATACAAACTAGAGTAGGAGACAAAAGACTGCAGTAATTTTCCTTGTGGTAAATTTTGCATGTGCAGTAGTGGGGAGCGAAAATAGGGTTTCGTAACTTTTTTTTTTTTTACATGTGACTTCCAAAAGAGAAATAAAGTTGCCAAAGTGCATCAAACCAATCATGTTAAAACTTCAGAAGTGTAGATGAATATATTGAGGTGCCCTGCGAATATAAAATTTGATATAATTTCCAAAATGCAATTTATTTATGTATCATAATTACCTCCGAAAAGAAGGTTATGTTTTCCTCGTGTTTGTCTGTCTTTCTTTCTGTCTGTCTGTCTGTCACCACGATAACTCAAAAAGTTCTGAGCCGATTTGGATGAAATTCACAGGGATTGTTAAGTATGTTAGGAGAAACAGATGATTAACTTTTGGTGAAGATATGTCTATCCGTTTGTTTTTTTTTGTCTGCCTCATTTTTCTCACTGCCATAACTCAAAAAGTTATGGATGGATTTTTATGAAATTAACATGAGATATTAAGTATATAACAAAGAGTAAATGACCAAATTTTGGTAATGACCCGCTCGTTCGTTCGTTTGTTTGTTACTGTTTTGAATTTTATGCTTGTTAGCACAATAACTTAAAAATAATGAATAGATCCTTATAAAATTTATAGGGGTTGTTAGTAGCGTTAAAAGACATAAATAATTAAGTTTTGGTGCAGATCGGTACATTTGTTTGTACGTTTGACGCATGTTTGTCATAACGTTTGTTAGCCGGATAACTCAAAAAGTTATGAGCCGATCTTCAAGAAAATTGCACAAGCTGTTATTACTATAAAAAGACACAAGCGATTCAATTAATACAAAGTTAATACAAAGAAAATTATGATTTCACAGCCAATTTGAATTTTTTGCTACCGTTGCCTCGCTTGGCGGAGGTATGCGCTCTCGGAGTGCTCTAGTTATAAACTATGAAGCTATATTCAATACCAAATTTAGTGCAATGAAACCTATACTAATAACACGCCAAACTCTGCAAGGTCTATTCAAGCATCTTCGGGTGGTATCATGCTAACAACATTTTTATGTTCTTTAGCACACTTAATTGATTTTTCAATTTCTGTAATAGAGATTATGGCACGTTCTTTAGTTTAAAGTAGTTGCTTATATTTGTGTAATCAACTATAAGAAATGTATAGATGAATATTTTAACCGTCCAGTACTTTTTTTATTTTCAAATTATTATAAAAATATATGAAATTCGGAATTTTCATCAGTCTTGGGGCACCTCAAGATGCTAGTATTGGGAAAAACCTTTTAACATAATCAGTCCTATACCAATGACCTCAAAATCACACCATTGTAAAAAAATATTTCGAAAGTTTGTTGTTTCACTCCACCCTAATGTACAGTACTGTAATTTAGCCCTACTAGAATCGGTCGCAGCACAAGGTTAGCTTGTATATCGGGTATTTACAGTGCCGTGCGCAACGATCCATATTGATTAACAAGTTGATACAATTGGTTACAAGCCGGTTTTGCCAACATACGAGGTTCTCAATAAACCATTCGCGTGGTATTTCGAGAAAACTGCCGCAGCGTGGATTCAACGTACTGTGATTTGGTAGTTTCAATGTCTTTGGCAAGCTATTTAGCCAAAACAGTTGTACATTGCTGGGTAGTGTCGCAATGAAGTGAGAAAGTTATCAGCAATATGACACTGTTACTTCACCTGAAGGATCAATCGTCTTCAGATAGGTCTGCAAATCGCTCAGGTCAGACGGAGTGTCCGCCGAGTAGAGGTCGCCACCGAAAGACAAGCAGGTCTTCCGAGCATCGCAGTAGGTGCTGGGGCTGGTGATCACATGGATACATCCGGCGGTGGTGCTGCTGAACTGGCCACTGCAGCTTTCCGGAGAAGTTGCGCCTGTAAAAAAATAAACTTAAAATAATAAACGTAAAATTATATTAGACATATGAAGCATGAGAGGAACAATCATCCTAAAGGCAAAATGTAAAGTCAAGTTCATCAAGTGCCCCAACTAGAGCATTCTGAGAGCGCATACCTCCGCCAAGTAAGACAACGGTAACGAAAAATTCAAATTGGCTTCCAAACCCTCATTTCTTTTGTATCAACTCCAAAATCGAATCATTTATGTTTTTGAAAGTATTAACAGCTTCTGCAATTTTTTTTAAACTCCTTTCATAACTGCTTGAGTTTTGCTGCTTAGAAACATTATGACAAAAACAATTCAAACATACAAACGAATCAACTGTTCTGCACCAAAATGTAATAATTTATGTCTTTTAACATTTCTGACATTTCCTCTAAGTTTCATAAAGATTCACTCCAAACTTTTTGAGTTACTGCACTAACAAACATAAAATCAAACACAGCAACAAACATACGAATGAAAAGCAGATCATCACAAAAACTTGGTCATCTACTCTATGTGATATACCTAACAACTCGTGTAAGTTTAATAAAAATCCGTCCAAAACTTTTTGAGTTATGCCATTGAGGAAAATGAGGCAGACAAACAAACAAACGGATGGACGGATCTTCACCAAAAGTTAATCATCTGATCCTCCTAACATACCTAACAATCCCTGTAAATTTCATCAAAATCTGTCGATCCCTTTTTGAGTTATCTTGGTGACAGCCAGACAAAGAGGTAGACAGACAAACCCGACGAAAACGACTTCCTTGGTGGGGTTAACTAGGAAACCAACAAACACTAGTTGATGCTGCACGTAAATTCCGTTGTCTGCAAGAAACGCAACAAAAAAGTGAAACGCCTCGTGGCGTAAGACCATAACCCGCAAAATGTACTGAGTCAGGAAATACAAATCCAACGCCGTCATTTTTGATGGCTAACTTACCCTTTTTTTGCAGATTTCACATCTAGGTCAACCCACCCGACTGCCTGAAAAATAAATGATGATGGCTTAACTCCTACCTGTTTTTCCACTTACAAATTCAACGCCGTTATTTTTGATGGCCAACTTAAACCTATTTATATAGCATTTTTCACATTGAGGTCGACCCACCTGATTGCCTTTATTTAAAAAAAATTAATGATGACTGAACTCTTTCTGCCTCTTGCTTGGGGGATAGACAAACAAACACACTTACAATCGGAGACGAAAACATTATTACGACTCTCGCTTCCATCGCGGGTGACAAAAAGTGCTCTACTTATCAAGAAAATGTTCTTCAAACCTTAAAAGCTTCACCATTTACTTAAGATCAAGCTATTCGCCACTAAATCTTAATATAAGTAATCAAAATCAGGATTGGTGTTGTGGCAATTTACAGTATATATTTGGTAAGCCAATTATACTGGTGAAAAGTTTTAGAGTTACAGCTAAGGATAAATTAGAGAACGAAAATTTGTATTTTAACCAAACTCTTGCATCCATTTTGTAGAAACTCTCTCTGGTATACTTATTGTATGCAAATTTTCAGATTAATATGCAGATGAATAAAGTTACACAGAAGCATATAATTTAATTTTATGACGTGGACAAATTTGGAGAACATTTTTCTAGCACTAAGCTATGTAGGCCCTTACAGACCAAAGCTTCGGCACATCTGGCGACATGATGTAAAATTCCAGCCCTGTGGTGGAGTGATCTTTTATCATTCTTCTGCAACTTACTTAAAGAAAGTGGTGTTATTCCCAGACTGATTTTATTCTGCATTCTCTGTAATGATTATCCCCCGCAACCGATTCGAAAAGCGGGGATAATATTTTTGTTGAAGATTTAAGTACATAAATTTGTTTGTATATCCGTCCTCTCAAAAAGAGGGAGAAAAAGTTGAGTAATCTTCATAATTATTTAGGAGAGTCAGGTTAGGTAACATAGATGTAAAAATGTTAAAACTCTAGAGTAAGCTCTCCATCAAAAAAAAAAAAAAAAACAGCGATGAATTTGTTGTCTGCCCACCCAAAAGAGACAGAGGAAGTTGAGTCATAATAATGATAATTATTTATTTTCCGGCCATCAAGTGGATTGACTGAGACATTAAAAATACCAAGAATCTAGAGTTAACTGGACATCAACAATGACCGTGTTGAATTTGTCCCCACCGAGGGTGATGGTGAAACGCCACGAGGGGTTCTAGTTTCCCATTACATTTGTATCGGATTTACAAAATGAACGGCTGCGTGCTCCTTTTACTAAGTAATTCTAACTCTCTTCCCATGTTGGGCAACAGTTTTCGAGTACCACAGTCAGTTTACTGACTGCAGCTCATAACGTTGATGCTCAACGTACGAAGCAAATGTATATGCACTTAAGTTAGAGTTGAATCAAATGTTTTTATGAAGCTTGCTGGGTTAATTCGTTGTAACTTAGTACTGCCATTGTAATGAGATTGCAGTGGGGCAACATGTTGGAGTAGTAGTCTGAATGTGTTTTATTTAAGGATCGACATTTTGCCACAAGCTCCCATCACACAGTGCAGTAACAAATCCAAATAAATGGTGCCCATGCACTTGAATAAACTTACCTTCAGCTCACAATTTACACTATACCTACATTTCAATTACGAGCACTAAAGTCTCTAGACCTCAGTGCAAGCACCCAAAATCCTTTTACGAATAATGTCAATAAGCCACCCCTGTATTTGGTAAGCTTGCAGTGCGTAAAATGCTAAGCTATCAACTCCAACATTCGAACATGTTCATTATCTATGCAAAGGGTGTGGCATCCACCCAACTATATGATGGGTACAAGCGCTTCTATGTTGATATGCACCACCACCAGGCCAATTAACTATTATTCATCGTCAGTTATTATTATTAAGTTTAGTTATGATTCGGCATCAGCAAGGTTTTCACCAGGATTTTTTTTTTTTTTCATATCGGGTTCAGATTGATTTTGAGCCAATTGTAAATGCTCAGAATTTAAGATGATTCTCAAAAAAGTTCCGTTATATATATATTTTTTTAATATAGCATAACTTAGTTCTGAAGATGCTGTCGCTTGTGCTTGTTATGTAACTGTTTAGGAACGATTAAGTTATGAGGCGTGGCAAGTTGAGGTTACAATGCTACTTTGTAAAGAAATAAGTCGCTGTATGCGAGGTTTACTACAATGATTCTTCTATTCAGTGACCTGGAGACTAGATTTACAAGTGCTCGTGATCTGTCATTTTTTTAAATACATCTTAGTGTTGTTCTCTTTGGTAAGTCAATGGTGCAACGGCGACCTGGATTTTTCGAATTTTAATTAACGCTTTCGCTTTAGCTAGTTCGTAAGAATGGGGCCAAATGCTCAGTGTAGCCGAAGCCTCAGTGGCGAAGAAGGTAATGAGATTTTTTATACACATAGTAATATTTGCAGCACATCGCTTGCGCAAAGCTCACGAATAGACAAATCTTACGTACTTACCGTGATACTTCGATGATCTTCAATGAATATGCAGGTGATGCAACAGAGTCTCATAGGCTCGTAAAGTAATGCTAAACTTTGTCGCTGGCAGATAGGCAAGCTAAGAGTTACTTTCACATTATGCGTAGCCTTTTAGAATTTAACTTTTAAACGTAAGCATTGAATAAGGCATCCGGAGAAAAGCCCCGGTAAGAAAAAAGCCCCGCTTTCTCTTGAAGTTATACAGTATTTAAGAGCTCTATTCATTTATTTTTCTAGAGCATCTTTAAGTAAACTAAACCATATTGAGCTAAGAAAAATTTCACCTAGCATTTGCATGCGCGTACGTGGGTTGCAAGAGCCCCTTAAATAGGTTATGTGAGGTTAGGTTAAGTATAGTTAGTCAAAGTGAAGTAAGCTCAGGTAAAGTTAGGTTAGGTACCTGAGGTTGGGCTTTCTGAGGTTAGGTTGGTGTGCTCAGGTGAAGTTTTGTGAGATCAGGATAGGTGAGGTTAGTTTAGGTTAGTGAAGGTAGATTAGGCTATATGCATAGGAGTCCAGTATTTACATTTTGATATTTTTTGTAGTCCAAAATTCGGGTATCACGGGCTAGGCCTATCCAGTAAACTGAGAGCGTATCGGGAGGACTCACGAGAAACTAGCATCAAAAATTACGTCATCGATGACATGACCATCGAAGAACGTTATGACTATTTTAATGAATTTTGAATGAAAAATCGTCGTCAATCATACAAGTAAACAAAGAGAATATATCCTAGTTGAACATTAAACAATTATCAGGCTGGTGGAAACATTCGCAGCACTAGAGGCAAAATCTGGGGCGGTATGACGCCCTGATTCAACTTCTTTGAAGTGAAGCCTTATTTACACTTCATATTCAGTTCATAGGCTCCTCGTAAAAGACATTTAAACAAATTGCCAAATTCTTCGACCTAATTCATTCAATCGCCGCCCCAGACAGGCAAGCTATTTGAGTTGCACCCAAACGCGGAAGCAGCTAAACACAGTACAGTAAAATGATTGTCGTTAACTACAGAAAGTTCGAGCAATAACTATTTCCTTGGTTTCTCTTGCGTCAAGAAAATGACACTGCTTATATTTTTGGTTAGGATAAAGAACCCAACCTACAAAGTCCAACCCCCAACTACTTCGACTCCATGTTGTCACGTCATTTGGCTACATACGGTCACGGCTTTATTTTTGTCCATTGAGTCCTCCCGTTCTACCCTTTGTTTAAATGCGAAAAGTTTCGTAATTCCATAAAAAAAATTCCATAAAAAAAGTTATGTGGGGGCGGCCTGTTGTTTACTAAAGCTCAATTTATAAAAAAGGTGAGGTAAAGTTAGATGAGGTCAGGTTAGATGAGCCTAGGTTAGGTGAAGTGAGGTTAGAAGAAGCTAAATAATGTTAGGTCAGAATAGGTTGGATTTAGTTAAACGTGATTAGATTACGCTAGATTCAATTCGAAAAAGCTAGACTAGGTAAGGCTTGGTTTCGGTAGGTTAGGGTAGGTAGCTAAATGTAGTACAGTATTATTACCACCGCCGAGGAGGCTATGTTTTTGTCGCGTTTGTCTGTCTATTTGTTTGCCACCAAGATTACTGAAAAATTGTGAACGAAACTTACAGGAATAGTTAGGCATGTTAATAGTAACAGATGATTAACTTTTGGTGAAAATCTGCTCACCTGTTTGTCTGTCTGCTTATTTTCTCTTAACGCCATAACTCACAAAATACTGGACGGATTTTCATAAAATTTTTATGAGTTACTATGCCCAATACGAAAAGTAAATGAACAAGTATTTAGGATGATCTGTTGCTTCGTTTGTTTGTCGCTATGTTTGATTGTATGCTTGTTAGCACAATAACTTGTAGATTTTTCGGTGGATCTTCATAAAATTTACAAGAGTCGTTACTAATGTTGAAAGACATTTATTAATGTTTGTTAGCAGCATAACTCAAAAGGTTATGAACGGATCTTCATGAAAATCACAGCAATTGTTAATACTATGAAAAAGCACAAATGAGTAGCTTTTGGTGATGATACAAATAAAAAAAATGGTTTCAAAATCAATTTCAATTTTTCGGTACCGTTGCCATTCTTGGCGGAGGTGCTGCTAAGCTTGGGGCTCTCAGAGTCAGAGTGCTCGCTAGTTTAGGCCTTTCTTCCTACCGGGGTTTCTTACCTACACCCATTGAATAGTTAGTCAACAGAAAAAAATTTATTCCGTTTCGGCTCGTTTTGTACTGCTACATATTTTATTACTTCGTGGCCTGGTCTGTTAAGGTTTGGAATTTATTGCCGGCATCGACCTGCAGGTGTGTAAGTCAGCTGTTAATGGCTTTTTGTTGGATTTTCTTCCCGGTGTTGCAAAATGCTTCATTTGAGTTGAACCACCTGTCCGTGGTGGCCCGAGCATAAAGTTTTAATAATAATGAGACTTTCGTGTATAAACTTCAGCAAGACTTGCGCGTAAACAAATTTTATTGTGAGCATAAAGTACCTAGTAATTTAATTACCCGACTGTCAGGAAACGATAATTAAACGGTGGATTTTTACTTGCCAGAACCTTTATTCAAACAGAAGACAAAATACCTTAAGGACAATAGCATTTATGATGCCAAAACGTGCGTCGGTGGTCTTGGTATCCTATGTAAAGTGAAAAATAATAAACTTAAATTCCTGAATATCGGGATTTCCCGTAAGTTTTTTTTTTTTTGGTTTCGAAATCCAGGGATGACAGAGCTATCAATCCCGCCCAGCGATGGAAGACCCAAGTCTTCACTAAACACTATATGGTGACATAAAATATGATTACATGCAGTAGGGCTAGGTTAGTGCAGGCAAACAGGGCCCGAGGCAAGGGCAGTTAGCTGTATAGTATGCTTACGGACAGGTTTGGCACCAGCCTCCGTGCAGTTCATCTCCAAAACTGGACAGAAATGATCCGGGTAGATTTCACCAATCTGCGCCGTTGTTTCGTCTGCTTTAACGCAGTCTGAAAAGAAAGCAAACTTGAGATTCTCTTGTTTTTAAAGTGTCCATGGAAAATGTAAAGTTGTGCCCAGTTCCACGGAAACAACATTTATTATTATTTTTTTTAGCTTGACCTCTACTTGGTATTTTATTTTTTGAACTTTTAGTATCAGGAGCCTTGTGACCATCTTTAGGCAAGAGGAAGTAGCTTGACCTCGCTATCAGTTAACAGCTCTTTATGATTACTCTATGGCAGGGATGGAAAGTTGCTGGAAACTTGAATATTGACGAGAAAGGACGGTAGAGCAGCAGGCCGCATGCAACACACACAAAGATGGCCCAGAGTTCCTAATATTACAGGATTGCAGGATTTCCTGTCTTGCAACTCAGAGTATAGCTATCAACATTGCAAGAAAAGTCCGGTCAATGAACCCCACGCATTACATTCTAACTGGAAAACACTCTGCACAATCCTCTGAAGGCTTGAACAATAACGTGAAGATGGTCGTTAAATCAGATGGCAGTCATATTGTTTTCGCATTTGCTACTTCATATTTGACAGTTCATTCAATAAAACGGTATGTATGAAAACATTGATTTCAATAGGTAAGAGACAGAGACTCACCTTGAAGGTCAAGTGCCCTATACATTTTGTGTATGGGGTAACAGCACTACAGGTATGTGCCAAATGTGCTAGTTTGCCTATGTACCAATTGGACTAAACTAGCCAGGTATTTTGTATGAGCCTTGTATGCCTACAAAAAATGTGTGTAGGCCTATTCACCATGCATTGGATTGTCATGTTTATTTATTTAGTGACTACGGTTCAACATAAGCCAACTTAGATAAATCTGCTGAACGACCTGTGTGCCTCCTGTAGGTGATGTAGCTTGGTATATGAATAATATTGGCACTATTGCATGGTGGCAAATGAATTTCATCCGTTTAATGAAGGGAAAATAAACATTGTCAAATGCTTGCCATAAATCCTTGACTTTATAGGTCCCATTTAACAAACATGTCTCACTGAGAATACGTTCACGGGTTTAATCGTGATAGCTCTTGTTGTTATGAACGGCGACTACTAGTTCTCATCTTTGCTTATTTCAGGAAGCCTAACATCAGCAGAATGCCGCAGAGAAAAAGAAATGACATCAGCACCCGCCAGTTACAACATTCGTATCATTTATGACACTACGGCATTCAAACTGCACTCTGTCTATTTTTCTGATCTCCCAAAGTCAGAAGTAACCGACAGTCTCAACTGCTTGGGATGGCACATTGTTGTGATGCTATTTGTAGACTAATTCCCGATCAGTTACAGTTAAGGGAAAATCAAGGTTACCATCATGGACGTTAGCCGAGATTGACCAGTGATGTAAACCGCCTTAAACTCAATAATCCTACCAATGAATATCCGTCTGGAACACAAAGTCGTAGTTGATCAACTGGAAAGATATATGAACAGAATTGTATCTCTAAAAAAACAAAGGGGCAAAAGAGTTCTTGTCGAAGGTTCATGGACCACGGAGGTCCTGTGGTTTGTTTTGACGTTAGGGGGCACACTATCTTCCATATAACAGAGCAAAGAGGTGATGAACTCGCCAGACGTATTCGAGGGTGTGGTCTCTGCTTCTGAGGAGCGTTACTACATATAAACAATTTTAAACATAGCAGCAAAAATTACTGTGGTAGATCGAAATGGCAGAGCACAAATGAAGACGGTAAGCAGTAGGTCAAAGACCAAGAAGAGACACATGAACTTTTCTTCTGGAAATTATGTTATGAGATTGACC
>LQNS02276929.1:5656882-5668591 GCA_001587735.2 Parhyale hawaiensis | reverse complement strand
AACTTTGAAATAATTGGCACTTTTTAATATTATTTTAATATTGATGTATAACCTTATATAATGTTACTTCATAATATTATTCTAATATCAATATAAGTTTCAATGCTACCTGGGTGAGGCCCTCTCCTTCATAGCGAAAATTGAGCCATTCAATGTGGCCCAGGTCCTGTTTCGAGACAAACCAACCTGGCGCATACCAGTTTCGACTTTTTGCCCCGGAACGCAATACCCAAAAAAGAAAGACTCACATCCCCTCTTAGTAAAAACACTTTTCACGGAGCAAGTGAGCGCCCAACACGGTGACTCTGTCCACATCTATACTAATGGCTCTAAGACGTGAGACAGAGTTGGATGCGCAGCCACTACGACCGGTGAAACTAGAGCATGCCGGCTATTACCGGAGACCTCGACTTTCACCCCGAGTTGTTTGGCGTGCGCACGGCGTTGCTCCTCATTGGAGACAGCGATGAAAGGAACTTCACAATATTCTCCGACTCATTGAGTGTAGTACAAGCCATCCGAGCATACGACAGCATCCACCCCGTCATCACCCGAATAGTAAATAAGATATAACAACTACAAGAGGATTGAAAGTCAGTGTGTATTTGTTGGGTGCCTGGTCATGTTGACGTGGCGAGCAATGAGATCGCTGACGAGGAGTCGAGGCACGTGGCTCTGTCGGATTGGTCCGCGGCAAACCGTGCAGTCCCCTTTCGAAACTATTACCCGCTAATCAAGCGAAACTTGGGCGAGCTATGGCAATCCCAAAGGCTAGAGCAGTGAAATAATAAACTACAAATAATGAAAGAAACCGTCCAACAATGGCAGTCGTCAAACACTAGCAAAGTAATATTTTAGCTACAAAGGAATAATAATTAATCGTAAATGATGCTGTTGTTCATCACAACGCTCTTGTTCATCTGTTATTCATCATAAACGACGATGTGCATTGACGTAAATTCAAACGACTAGGTAGTTTAGAGTTAATAAATTTTGCTTCGTGGCAAAAAAAAAAAAAAAAATCGGTGTGTACCTATTGAAATAAATGTTTACATATATATACTGTTTTATTGAATGAACTGTCAAATATGAAGCAGCAAATGGGAAAATAACATGACTGCCACTTGACTCAACGACGATTTTCATGTTAATTGTTGGCTTTTGATCTTGCGTAAAATATCTTAGAGGCAATAGATGTCACTACTGAGTTTGCTTGGTCTCTATTGACAGACGGAGCTTCAGAACTGAAAACGCAATGGCCTGAAGAAGGTTTTATTCACTGAATGACTCATACATATCCTGACATGGGTCGTCGGATCAATGAATTAACTGAGTGGACAGGTATGCCCCTTCACTATTTTTACACCTATATTAAGAAGCTAATTTGAATAATACGAGGTATATCAAGGTTATAATAGCTTAAAATAGTTATTTGAGCCTCAATCTCATCATTGTTGATGACTTATTGTAGGATATGTTGCTTATAAATATTTATTACTTCATCGCTACAAAATTCATGATTTTCTGTGTATTTTAAAATTTTTGACTTATTTTCGTTTACCACACAGTCAGTAGTTAGAAAAATATTTGCATATTAGCTGGCTAAATATGCAAAGGGATGTCATAGAAACTTACTGTAGGCTTCTAGCTGAATTATTCCCAATTTCAGAGATTCACAAAACCGGCGATCTTTTGACCGCTGTTGACCTAATTAACGACATAATTCGCCCAAATAGCCTTCCAACTTTTAGAGTGGTTCAAAACGAACATTTTGAGGGGTCATTCATTTTCCTATAACCGCCCAGTCCAGAGTCATGTTAATTTAGGTTTCTACCACTCTCAAAAAGCTGTAGCAATTTTGGGATAAACATCAAGCTTTAAAGCCATAGGAATAGAATTCCATCCCTAAGTTTTCAATGGTAACATGAAAAGGGTAAAATATTGGTCACATACTGCCATTTACAAGTGGTTTCGGCATTTCCAGGGGGGGAGGGGTGCAAGTTGAGCCCACTCAGCCCACGGACTATAGCAATTGCAGCTGCTGTAAATTCCACTAAAACGTGCAAAATTCCTCATATTGTTGTAGTTCAGGCTACGGAGGGGGAGGGATGTGTCTGTGTACATTTCTCTTTTATAGCTCTACCATGCATTTTGCTATTCCATATGATGAAGATATTAGTTGAAGAGGGAGGGGTATCACGGCCAATTTTTAATTTAATTTTTGAAAAACGTCAACTACAATACGATATTCATCCTAATTATTTTCATCATTCCGTTTTTACCCCAAGCGTTATACGTTATATCTCTCACAGTTCTTTACACTAGCCACCAGACTGGGTAGCTCAACATAATTAATTCATAATTTCTGACGTCATAAACTGAAGGCGTCCTAGTAGAAGTAGAACACTAGATGGAATAAGATACAATAGCCGCTCTCCGTGCTCTGATTTTTAAACCTTTCTTTCATAGTGCATGCTCTGTGTGGTCTTAAAATCCTACTTTTCCTACATGGAAGCCAGATTAGATGGAGAGAGAAACGGTAATCTCGGTCAGTATCACCCACGAACGAAGCGAAGAGTGGTGATGCTATTTGCCTTTACTGTAGTATGTCTCTTTATTGTTCTGTCCACCCAAAGAGAGACAAACGAAGGTGAACAAGCCTCACAATATTTGCCAGGCAGTGAGTTGAGTTGACTCAGATGTGAAAAATGCAAAAAAAAAAAAAATGAGTCAGCTGGCTATCAAGAATGACGACGTTACATTTGTAACATTTCGCGGGTGATGATCTTAAGCCACGAGGCGTTCTAGTTTCGACATTGCTCTCGATCCTATTGATGTACTGACTTTCTAATCTGTAAGCGAATAGACGTTGTCGCAAAGATAACGTAGTTGCTCTAGCGATCGAGTAAAGCAGGCGAAACGGCCATCAGAAATTCGTCGTTGCGTCGAATATGTTTAATTTTTGCATCGATTTTTAAACTTTTATACCC
This sequence comes from Parhyale hawaiensis, assembly GCA_001587735.2. NCBI lineage: Eukaryota > Metazoa > Arthropoda > Malacostraca > Amphipoda > Hyalidae > Parhyale > Parhyale hawaiensis. Next base: position 5,665,601 of record LQNS02276929.1, on the reverse strand, counting down.
GTGTGTGCATGTGTGTGTACACATATATATTGTGAGAATTTTTTGTTTGAACTTTATACTAAAGATTATCTTCGTACAATTGTCGTACCCCAATATCAGTTTGGTGTTTTTAATTAACTCGTTGCAGCATCCAAACAAGGTACGTTCAGTGAAGTTCAGTAAGAACAGCATTTTCGCCACTTCGAACTGCTTTCCAGGAATCAGAAGCAGCAGCAGTGCGATAACGCTTGAGACTTCTGAAAACTGATTTTTGTGGAGTTTGATTTAGTTTCAAAAACTTCAGAAGTTGGATAATACCTAAAACACAGTTCAACGTGGCTAAGCCATCGCACATATCTGAAGTTCCGAACAGGTCTTAGCTTACTCCTTTGGTGCCCGAATTAACAGCCAATTTTGGTAGTAACATCGCGGTTAAAAACGGGACCGAATAGTCCTCTTAAGCGTAAATGAGCTGACTAGATTTTACCGAAGCAAACGATATCTTTGTTTTCTGCGTACTTTGCTCATTTGCGTTACATCTCGCTCCATCTCTGGCATTCAAAGCATAAAAAATTCAAGTGTAGTAAATTCCGTGCAGTACCGCAATTGGGTGTCGCTCTATGGTAATAATATTTCAGTTGTAGCTCGCCCAACCTACAACCCTTTAAATTTGTAGGGTTAGCCACCTTTGGTACTCACCCTTTCTCGTTAAATTTATGTACTTTCAACTACACCTCGGTCCTTTCATGTTTGTTTAACAACAATGAACCAATTTGATTTTTTTTGCAGGTCGCTGGTTCTCATCACTATTCTGATAATTCGATTTATAAGACTTTTCTTTCGATGGGGCGCCAGTCATAGCAGAAATCTTCCGGCTAGGGAAGCGTAATATTCCTGAAAAGTTACTTAAAGGACCTAAAACTACTACTACTTCCATCTCTGCCCAGCTCACAACAGTACTTAGACAATCTTTCTTGGCTTCCTAAAAGTAAATTATATATTGAGATATATTTTGAGGTAGTACGAAACTTGCTGCTAATGATCTTCTCCTGGTATATATGGCTTCATACGTAGGTGGCTTGCTTCTCAATTTGTTATAAGGGATTGAAAGTGCTTACCCTGATTGAAATAGGCTGGTAGTTACATTTTTGTTTTATGATAAGATGCGAAATAACACAATATTCTAATGATGGCGAGTAAGATTATAATGCTATGAATTCAATCAATATTTCAATTCTTCTTATGTATGATGGATTTTTAATAATGCAAGCCTTGCAAATTTTTTGCTCTACGTTCTTGATTTATATGCAAATTATCAATATTCAGTCAAAAAATAATATTAGCTACGTATCGGAAAATTGAATTGCCATCATCAGTGTTGATACAGAAAAGAATGTCAACTTAGAACTAGAGATCCTGGAGCAAAAATTCACTTTTGTACAGACAAAATATTGAGTGAGTAAAAAAAGTGATCGAAGGCATAATATCGAGAATAATAATTGTGCAAATGTAACAAATCTTGTCTAGACATAACTTTTGAGCTAAGTGGACAAGTTATCACTAGAGGCACTGCTGCTGGACAAAGTCTAATGATGGCCTCTCAGTGAATATGAACAAACATTCTGAAATATTTCAATGGTCATATTTCCACTTTCAGTCGTGTAACTTCTAACAAAATGGCGTGTGTATTTCAAAACGCAGCAGGCCTTACCTGTGTAGGTGGTGCGTAACTTACAAGAGGTAGACCCTATTGTGCCATCTATGTTGCCCCCTGCACATCTGACATCGTTGGCCCCCCACAGCTGGCATTCACTGCCAACTTTAAGGGGGGAGTAACATGCCATGTAGGCCCACGTTATGTTCGTAGCGAGAGCAAGACAGAGCATCGCGGTCGATACCGAATATATTTCCCTGTGAATGACATTTTCTTCCAACTCTTCTTCGTTTACAGTTCCAGAAATCCAAGTAGCTTGGTTGGCTGCAACGCACATGTGCCAAGTGCTGGCGATGAAAAGAAGACTTTGCAAATGTCCCATGTTATACTGGGTGAAGATATAATGATGTGAAAATACATGCGTTTAGAAAAATGGCTTGAGAATGAAGTTATGCTCCCTGTTGCCGCAGCTGTTAATTAACTTCGCACTTCTTGCAACAAAGTCTTTAGAAAGTATTGCATGTGATTTGGCATTCGTACACTTTTGGTGATGTATGCCGTAGGTTATATATTAATTTTGACGAGCAATAAATTAATATATAATGTCTTTTACTTTAACAACACAAGTATAGATATGCCTTCGACGACAAGCACACAGTCACTAAAGCTGTTTTCCCGCTGTTCTGAAACTTCAGTGTTCGAACAAACGTACAGTACATTAATGCCCACGTTATTGGACTTGTTCCTGTCTGTACTCGTGCACACGAAAACTGCTGATGCCTCACTGTGCCCGTATCTGATGCATCGCACCAACGGACCAATTTACTGGAAAGTTCAGCTGTGATGGCCACTGGAAAGTTGTGCTGCAAGAGAATCACCACTAAGTTCCAATAATTGATGCAGCTTATATACTTACCCGATCAATGCGGGGCATAGTGTTTAGGACCTTGAAAACTTTTTCTCTGGAGGTGGAGGGCTTGTTCCACTGGTTCGTCAAAAGCGGTCTATAAGCCAAGCCCTCACGCCCGATACCTCAGACGGGTGTCTAGCCATTATGGAAACTTAGGCGTTACTTTGAGTCGGCCAGAGTCAGCCGTTCAAGCATTCGTGGGCCATGCTAATTCCTGCCGAACAAGTCAAAGTAGTGCAACGAATGCACTTGCCTGAAGTTTCCGACTCTTGGGATTAGCTCTAATTGCTTCTAACGAGCCAATGAAACAAGCCTTACTGCTAGTTAGCGTCGACGGAAAGAAGGTTTTTGAAGTCACCAGACTGATATGTGGAGGCAGTTCTACGTCAGGGTGCACTAATCATGATATATAAATTTTCTAGGAGACTGACAGTAATTTACCGAAGAAACAACAATAAAAAATATCAGCGTAAACATGGGGAGGCGAGAAAAGTACATATACTTTGGACACTTGAATCAGCTAGTTCGATGAAAGGAATGTTGACTCGGAAACATAATTAAAATGATATTAGAATATTAGCAAGAAAATCCGCCAGCAATAAAATATTTTTCATTGCAAATTTTATAACAAAGAGAGCAGCTACAAGAAAAATTATTCAAAGGATGATTATTGGTAAAAAAAATTGAAAGAACAATCTTCGAAAAAGAATCAACCGAGGGACAATAATTATAATGGAAAATAATAATAATTCGAAATTCCCTATATTGTCTATATTATTTTATTGTTTGTGAAACAAATATGTTAGGTTCTGTTGAGTTTGGCTAGTCTATTTTGGACTACTTGGGCAGGGTCAGGATGAGTTGGAGACAACATCCTAAGCTGCGTGGGCAACATTGTGCTGGGCTGAGCTAGGCCAAGGCTTCCTAAGAGACTAGTCCCCAGTCGTCGTCCATCATCTCTTTTTGGTCGGTGCACAGGATTTGCTCTGTTTATGCCAACAAAATGACTACATAATTTGACTTAACAGGGTCTCCAATGAGAAAAATATAGACATTTGTTTTATGACATGATTGCCAGTTAAAAATAATGTTCTAGAAATTTTTGAGCTATGTTAGAACTGCTGATAATTTTATCATGTATAATCTGAAAATTCTGTTAATTTATTTTAGGGAAACATCCTACTAAATTGTTTCAATTTCAGAGAATTATGTCTTACTATAATGAAAGTGTTAACTGGCTCATTTTTTTCACTAAGTGTACTTCAAATCAAAACGCTTATTGTGTGTACTTCTTTATATTAGTCAAAATGAAATGTTCCAAGACATTGTTTTGTTCGGTTGATGTTCTATGGTAAGGGACGAGTTAGGAATGCCACTCTAGGGTGTGCTAGTGGGCTATATTTGACTGAGTCTGGTTTGGTTTGATTGAGTGTAGTTAGCTAAGGTGGGCTAGATTGAGTTGGGTTGGGTCGGGTTGGAATTCGTTGAAGCGAGTGCACTTAGGCTCAGTAAGGTTATTCTTCCAGTTTTATAGTCTTCTAATTATTGATGCTCTTCTCCCTTCCCTAACATGCAGTTCCCAGTTATAGCAATTGCCATTTCAAATACTTTTCACTTTAACTATTTTTTTTTACTCGAATGATTGTTTAGACTGTTTCCATACTATTGTTCCGGAAAAAATTATCAAACAATTGACTGAGGTATCAATGTGTTTCGAAAAGGTACTAAAATAATCTGGTTCAACAGCGAGATCAAAAGAACATCTTTATGAAAATGTTCTGAACGTGGTTCGACAGTGAGATCAAGACAGCATTCTAGTACGAAGGGATTCTAAATGCACTTCGACAGGGCGACAACGACAGGTTCCCTCTACATGGTCTTATGTCACTGTACTGTATCTATATTGTAGAGCTGCCGTACATAGAAAGCTACGTAATGAATTCCCGGTATGTTCGCGTTTAGTGCTGGTCCTACAAAGTTACAGCAATTGTAGCTTCTTATGAATCAGCTATCGTACTTATAGGAACAGCAATAAAACATGCATACTGTTCTGATTGTTCTTTATGCCACTAGAGCTTCTTTATTTGTTCTACAGGAACAGGGAATCTTCTTGCTTAGGTGAGCTTTACGTTGAACAGACTGCCTACTTAAACCTGTTGCAGTGAACATCTAAAAACGCCTTAAGCCCTCACTTTGCATTAGTAACCAGACTGGCTTATATGAGCAATTTAAATTAATATATTAATTATAGAATCAAGGATCGCAATTTTGTCATTAGTGTGGGCGAATATAATCTTTATATCTTTCTTTTCATCGTTTCTTTGGCATGCAGAGGTCTGGGCCAACTCAATTACTACTCGCTACATTAATCCAAGCTTCATGTATAGAAAAAAATATATATATTGTGAAAACAGGAGGAGATTAAAGTGAGGCGAAACAAATAGTGAATACATCATTCACTTAAAACGTTTATTAAAACAGAATAAGTTCATTTCTTCAACGGTGGCCCCATGCACTTGCATGTCGGAGACGACGCCTCTTCCCTCTTTAGTTACAGGTCACCGTATTCGCAATTTGCCCAAAGGTGCCAAAGTGGCATCAAGCAGATTCCGAATCAGCAGCCCTCAAAGATATAAAATCCGCAAAAAGCTTTGTGGTGACGCGAAAACCACGTTGAGTGCAATTATGCTAGACTAAATAGAGTAAGAACATGCGGAGTTAAGGCAATTGAGGAACGGCATAAGGTTGATGGCACACCTCCCCCCCCCCTTGTCGCTCGCATCACCAACCAGAAAGTACGTGAATTATGCTCGCTTGCTTGATGAGGAATAAGCTGACGTGCGCGCTCAAATATACCTACTTTAGGAGTTGAAGTTGCTTCCAGTCAAAATCTGAACGTCTTGCAAGTTGAATGTTCCCAGGTAAATATTGGAAGCTTAATGAGCAGACCGACCAATGGATGGAACCACAAGTAGAATAATATTAAAGATGTAGGGATTATTTTCAACTAGATTAGATTTGATAGCCAACAGTAGATGGACCAACTGGCCCTTATTCACGAAGCAGCCGAGACACACGCTCAGGCCTTCTACATTTTTTTAGGTAATAGAAGTAGGCGGACGACGGAGCTCATTCGTAGATAGAAGTCGAAAGATGGGCTCCGGTCAGCTCCCAGCTATTTTAGTACTACTAATACATTAAAAGTATCACGGACGATAACAGGAGCCAATGGGACGACTGAGCATACACGATGAATTTCAGGACAATAAACGAACGAAACAATAGTATATTTAATGTAGATAAATATTATACCGACTAACTAAATCTTCGCATTTCCATGCTTGATAATTTAAGATTTCTTACTAGGAGGAAATAAAACTAGAGCGCAATTCAGTCCCCTTCGGTACAGGGTTCCGCCATGGAAAACGCCTGTATATAGCCCCAGCCCCAATACCGCAACTTCAGCTGCCAATCTGGCTGAGTGACCGGCTGACAACCGGTTCTCCTATGTAATTAAGTTGCCTGCATCACATCAACTACTTATTGAAGCACAAACTGGCTGGTGGAACGTGCTAGCAATAAATGAACTTTCAAGACGAGACTGAAACTTAATGCGGTTGGTGAATTCGATACTGAGTGCTATATCCACTAAGTAAATTAGAATGTAAATTAGCACACGCTTACAATACACTAGCGAACTTATAAGTATATGGGACTGTAAAGCAATAAACTTCTTTTACAATTCTAATACTGAACCAAAAAGTTTAAAAATTAGCATAGTTGCAGATAAAAACATATTTTTTATCTATCGTGTAAAAATTTCAAAAGACTATAAAGCTTGGTTACGAAATAAGCAGAAATAGAAGGGACACCATCAGAAGTGAAATAGTTACCTTTTATGATGTTTGTGTTACGACATTTTTAAGCATTTAAAAGACTTCCATATGAAATAAATTTCAGATAAATTTAGTTGAAGCTTCTACATTATTGGAATAAATGTAACTTCATCATTGCGCCAACGAAACAACGATCAGTACCTGATGCTGAAAACGACGCATTGTGTCTCACCATGGGTAAGCGATGTCAGAGATTTCTAATGGTATGGGAAGCTCTTATAGCATCGTACAATATATTATAGTCAAATTTAGACAGGAAAGAAACGTCAAAGCGTTTCCAAATACCGGCAGACCTCAAAAACACTACTCCAAGAGAAGACGGAACTTCAGTTAAACAGAGCATGAAGACCGTCTGCAGCTGAGACTGATCGTAAGGTTGGTGAATAATTATTGTCCGGCGGCAAGGTGCTTCGATTGACTGACTATCTCACGTCCACTTGAGTAAGCTGGTTGGCTTGCACGTGGTTTTTGCTTCAAAACCTCGGATTTCTCAGAAGAATCGAACACTGAAACTACAGTTTGCTCAAGAACAGGTCGGATTTACCGGATTCACATTGGGCTACAGTTCATGTTAGGGACGAATCCAAGTTCAAAGTGATTGGTGCACGTAGAAAAAAGTATGTTAGGCGCAACATGGGCATCAGTGACTCATCACTAACGTTTACTGTTGCATTTCTGATGGTATCCCTCATTTTTTGCCCTGAGGAAAAAAAATGATATTTTCATTCCATTTCTCATTATTTGTAACCGTGTTTTCTCAAGTTCTGAGGTTTTACCGCCATTCATGCAAATTATGTACCTTGAAGTATGTTCATTATCACTCCTTTTGGTACAGGTTTATATTGGTAATGAAGGTTTAAGAATTAAGTGTTTTACTGCACCTTAACTAATGCTCTCTAGTGTATAAAGAGCTACCAAATCGGAGATTTAGAGGCGCTTATCTCATGTTATCAGATATATCCTCTCGGGGCAAATGGCGAGAAGGCTTTTTTTGGGGCAAAATGGACAAAAAATACGGGCATGAACTGTAAGAGCATTCATTTGCAGTCATTTCAGTGCTTGTATTGCGTTTCTTAGTTAAAAAAATTAATGTGTGAGACCGAAATCATATTTTGCATCCAAAATGACTTTATTGCTAGTTGCCCCGAATGGTTATACCTCTCACCAATTACTCATAAGCAGCCGATAAATTTCCAATTGGGAAGACAGGTGAACACCATGAGGTTGACATCGTCCTCCGCCACCCATTGATATCACCAGCCACAAAAAAGTTTGGAAATTGCACTGCCAGGCTTGAATGGAAATCAGCCCAGGCCGTGAACCTGTTTCCAAGTATCCGGTATATTTCCTTCAAGATTGCTCGTCACCATTTGATGAGTTAGGTTTCATGCGACCTAAATATTGCTAACTCATCGCAAAAGAGTACGTCGCAAATCGTAGACAGCCGCACGAATACCGAAATTTTTAACCGAGCTGGCAAACTTATAAATCGGTATTAACTCAAAATTACAGTTTCCTTGATGAATCATATTCTTCTTTGGAAAATACTCTTATCTAAGCGCAGAGATTGTCATTTGGGATTTCAAATGCAGCAAAACTCAACACTTCGCTCCAAAGACTAGTTCACACTGTATTCTTTTGCTCCTATAAATAGCAGACTGCATTAGAACGTTTTGCTGGCCGGGTTTGTGCAGTCATAACTTATACGTTCATCATTCGTAGCAGTAACTAGAACAGCACATGTCTGTACTACAAGCTTTCCTAAGTTGTTTATCGTCACGTCTGCAGGCTTATATTCTGTTGCTCGCAGAGATGCGGAAAACCATTCATATTTGCAGAGAATTGAAAGCTAAGAACATCTCATGGATAAGAATGAAGCTGCAGAATATTAGCGCCATTTGTACGGTATCCGGGAAATAAGCGACGATAGTGTGAACTCTGCTTGTTATGCGCCAAGTTAGAAGTGAGATGATTGATGCTTCAACACAGTACACGGAACTCGTACGAGATATCATAATTTTGAAATTTACTAGACGACCCGTGACCCGTTGGGTCGCCATCACGATCGTCTTGTCTGTCTTTCGTGCTCATTTTGCTTCTTTCTCACCTGTAACTCATACTGATCTTTCTTCCATCTGTTTCTCTTCTTTCCCAACTTGCCGTTCCCATGCGCGTTGATCCTGTGTGGGAACACCCTCGTGCATGGGTTCCACGTGTCTGTTATCACACTACGTGTCCCTTCATTCTTCCTCTGTGACATCGCCTTTGTTGTGGAAACGG